>JBBPJJ010000254.1:0-15562 GCA_038088635.1 Veloboletus limbatus
ACCTGGCTTTTTCCACACCCATTTCCTCCCATCTGACCCTAGGCGATTGATTTTAGTCTCATCAGACCATATAACCTTTTTCCAGTCCTCTATGGTCCAATCCTTGTGAGCAATAGCAAAGTCCAAGTGAGCCTTGTGATGCTTAGCAGATAGTAGAGGGTCTTTGGACTTGACTACAGCCTTCATCCCAGACTTTTTCAAGTGATGATGAATAGTATTGGGATGGAGAGGTTGGTTGATGACATTGGAAAGTGTTTTGGTCACCTGAACAGCATTGTCTGCCTTGTAAGTTGAGATGAGATGAATAGCATGACAAATATTGGCAGGAGAAAGCTTGTTGTTGTTGGATGCTATGAACACAAATATACATATAAATATCATGTATGAGTCTTAAAACATTCCCACATACCTCTTTATTCTTTACCACTATCATCATGCAATCTCTCTTTGCCACTCAAGAAAATACTATTCTTTCTCAGCTTGATTCTGGTCATTCCATTCACTCTATTGCATCCAGCACTAGTGTCAGCACTGCTACTATATCCAAACTTTGTTCCAAGAAGTGAAGTGTTCTGACCTTCAAAAAAAGTTCAAAAACTGTTACAATGGTGTTCCTATTTTAAAGCAGTCATATCTTTGCACCCCTGAGCCACATCACATGATCCAGAGACTTATTTGTAGCCAAGGGTTTGTACATTGTTTGGTCTCAAAAGCGAAGCGATATTCCCATGGGTGGTTGTGGGGCGGTTCATGCCCTGGTTTGGGGTTAGTTATTGTAATGCTTTTTAGAGCCACTGTATCTCTGACCCATCAACTGAGTCATACATAGCCTCACATAGCCTTTTTATCTCTGACTCATCGACCAAGTCATATCTCTTATCCTCTGACTCACCTTGTCATCAGTAGAGTACTCACCTTACTCAGCCTTTATTGGGCAAGTACTCTTTTCCTTTTCTGTCTTGGTATATGCATACTACACTACAATATATAAGTGTGCACTTTAGTTTAGTACTCCCCTATTCTAGCCAAGTTTTGCTCCTGAACTTGCAGGCTTCCACTCTGGCCCCCTGCTCCAGCTTCCTTGTTCTCCACCTAGTCAGCAAGGCTCATCTATAGTTTCTCATCCTTGCCTACATCCATTGCCTGTGACTCCAGCTTTGTGGTCTATGTGTGAACCTACCCAGTCCACACATAACATGCAGAACTAGCAACATCATCAGCATATGTAATAAATTTATAGATCAACCTACCAAGAGCAAGAACATTGACAGGTTTGTCATCAAATCAATTACTGTATAGTATTTTCTGATCTTATTGAGAGCATCACAGATTGCTCTTTCTCCTCCTATACAGTCTGTATTTCTTCAAAGGCTGGAATTGCATGGAATAGTGTTGGTCATTGTTCATCTAAAAAGTATTGCTATAAATTGTTTGCATTCTATTCAGCAGCTTGAGTCGAAGTTAGTAAAATAATACAAATATCTCACTGCAATAATCAAATGTACATCATTGATATGCTCCCAATCAACAGACTTGAGCACAAATGCTGTTCAGGAAATCCATTTCATGATCTGGCTATTCCATCTGATTGTAATGATTGACCCATAAAGTTCTTTAGCTAAGGCCAAAAACAGGTTGATTGCCTGATGAAGTTTGTGTGATCAGCCAAGCATACCTTTAGCTGTGCCCCATCTAATGTTACTGTGAAACAGAATTGAGAGTACCAGCCAGATGCCATAATTGGATTGGAGTGTCTTGAAATCTTCAATGTGCTGGCCAGAGCATTGTATCTAATATGGTGTTAATGAGTAATGATGATTAGTATAAATGGTATAACAAACCTTGACAGTGAGTATGCATATTGCTGCAATCACATCAGCAAGTCTTCAAGGATGTGATTGTTAGGGACCAAGAGATCTAATTCCCAAATGGAATTGGTGGTCTTAAGGGCAGCTATCTTGGTGATAGAGGACATGAATTTGATCATGGCTAGGTTGAGAATGTGGACAAGACATGGTAAACAATGTTGTGTATTGTTGAAATCGTAGAAACTACCCTGACATTGAGGCCACTTGATAACATTACATGTTGTGTTGTTGTTGCTCATATTGTCTGCCATGATGCAAGGAAGCTTAGATGAGATCTTGGTGGTGATCCCAACTCACTCACAAAGTCAGATAAAGTAGCATCCTTGGTTTTTTGCCAGTATGTGATTCCAAGATGCCCTGAAATATGATGACCTAAGAGTGGAATGACCATTGTTTTGTCTTATTGTCAATAAGAACCCAGTGAACAGTTAGCCTAAGAAACACAGCCTTTGTCTGGTCAACAGACCAGAGCTCCTTGATAGTTGAAACATGTCCAGCTTCTGGAGACTAAACACAGTTATGTTAAGTATAAAATGAAACAAATTGGTGTAGGATGTACCTGGAGTTCTGATTTGAGAAGACCAAGGAAAAAGACAAATGAGCTATGGATGAATGTTGAAACATCATGTGTAGATAGTAAGTCAGTTCATGTTGGACTCAGCCTCATGGATACCAGGCAGTTTTTAAATATGGGCTTGTCAGCCACAAATAGTGACTGGTATCAAACATGTATGTTGGTCAGTCCAATTGACAGTCTTCAACACATTGTCACATGAGAAGGCCTGTGGTACCAGAGCAGCTTGTACTATGCTATTGAGAGTTGACTATTACTGAGGCCAACTCTGCAATCCAACTCCATCATCTCATACCTCAATGCAACCCTGTTCTGCTCTGCTTAGTTACTCCAATATGACACTGCTTCTTATCTCACATAACCTTTGACTTTGACTGTGATCTTTGACTTATGACATTCATTTCATATCCATCAGACTTTAGACATGGTTTGCGATCATTCACAACCATCTTTGATATTCTGTCCATCATTTGATTCTATGTATGGTTACTTTGATAGCTGTCCATTCACCTGACTTCTGTTTCACACTCTGTTCCATTCCATTCTGCTCTGCACTTATGTATAGACATCTGTTGATAGTAGCTAGAGTACCTCAGTTTGAATATCAACTTAAGTTCAACTCCTCCTCAGTCTTCTGTCCTCTGTCTGAGCTCCTCGCTTGCATCTGATACCCACTCAACTTCACTGCTAGTCAGTGTTAAGTCTTTCTGCTCTGACTTTGCAAATACTGTGATGAGAATCTGACAAGGGCATAGCACTCTGTTAGAGTCATTGAAGCCAAAGTCCTGACTTACCCTGCTACAATGGAGTTGCCACTGGAGTAGTTCGGAGTTAACCTGACACTACTTTAACAATCTCCCTGGACCACCACCATTCACTTTTTTCTTTTCATTGTCTTCACAACATCATAGGGGATTGCATAATGATTCTCAACAACCCCCAGCTTAGCACACCATTTCTGATACACCTTGTAGTGCAATTGAATGTACCATTGACACAATGAGTTTTCTCTAGTATAAAATGTGCATCACTTGCCCCTTGTCTTCACAAATGTTTCATTGTCCCTATTCTAAGGCAAGTAACTAGCCATCTATGCATGAATTCAGACTGACTTGCAAATATTGCACCAATAGCCATATAGCTCCTCTATTTCTCCACTTGCCCTTATAAACTGCACTTTGACATGGTCTGAACATGCATAAAAGCTGGCATGACCTCATTCTCCTGTGGCCACTCTGATATATGTCAAGTTAATGTCCTTGTAGGTTATCATATTTCAACTTACCGATTGTTACACACAGCATACCTATGGTAGTGGAGAAACTTGCACAAGTAGTGCCTCTACCATGAAGAGGCTGCACTTCCTTGATCTTTTATGCAAGTGATGACTAGAGAGCTTTCTATGTGAAAGCAAGACTAGGGTATGGAGCAGACTTAGGGCTGAAGGGACTGAGGGACTAAGGATGATCCAAGAGATATGCTGGATTGTGTAGACCAAGAATACAGAATGATACTAGAGCTAACTGTCTAAATAGTGAACAATGTGTGAGCATAGAAGTGTTACATGTGGACCAGGTAGGTACGCACGTAGCCCTGGATGATCCATTTGCAAAGTGAGGGGTGCACGATGGAGACAAAGATGCACTAGGATAGTGCCGAGAGCTAGGACAGTGTGCCGGAACTCAGCGCGATGCAGAGGTGGAATGGGGACTTGGATTCACATGGAGATCTCTAGGACTGGAGGGCCAGGGTGCCTGGGAGATCAAGACTAGGGTGCATGGGTCATGCTACAAGGGTTTATATACTCAAGGAAAGGGAGCACAGACCAAGCCAAGAAAGGAAGAAGAGAACAGCACTGGTAATGGGCTGTGATGATCATAGGGGAATGACTAAGAGATAAGGAAGCTGTGCAGATAGAAGCACAGGTAGGGGAATGACTAAGAGATAAGAGGGCCATGCTAATAGAAGCACAGGGTGAAGAATATGTCTAAGAATGACTTATAAGGAGTCAGCAATAAGGAAATGACTTATAAGGAGTCAGTGATAAGGAAATGACTCATGTTAGATGAGTCAGCAAGAAGCCAGAGATTACCAAGATGTAAGATCAAGATGAGGCAAGGAAGACTCGGGTTGGGCAGAGGGCAGAGAACTGGGGATCATTGAGAAGATGAGGACCAGGTGAGGCAAGGAAGATTCAGGTTGTGCCAAGGATGATGAAGGATATGCACCTGGGTTAGGGGTGCACCATGGAAAGGAGTGAAGAAAAGAGTGAGTTGTAAAAAGAAGGATATGGAATGAAAATAGAGCAAATGACTAATAAAGGAATGCTTGGGAATATGACAGAATTGGAGAGAAGGTTAGACTGCATAATAAAGATGCACAAGGTCATTTTGAGACAAGAGAAGGACATGATGGTATTTGTACATGAATAAGCCAGGGAAAATGGAGGAGTGAGATTGAAGAACAGAAATACAGTACAATAGATGTCAAAGGGAAAGAATTGTAATATTACCCCTCTCGTAAATTTGAGCCCCAGGCTCAATGAACTCAAACTGCTGCTGAGGAAATGGATTGTTCAGTGAGTACATAGCTAGCCTATCCTAGAGTATAGTGCTTGAGGGGGCAGTTAGCAAGGATGTGGCCAGGGTGATCACATCATTCACAGAAATGATCTGGGCAAAAATTATCAGTATGGCCCCAACAGAAACAGGCACTATATTGCTGAGTCAGAGGGAGATGGCCAGGGCATGGACTAAGGCAGGATGGGCACTAATAGTCAGGGAAGTTGACACAATAATGACCCAGCAGATGACATTGATGGCATCCGGTATTTCCATCAGTCTGAGCATGATAAGCAGTAGATAGGCAAACATCATAATGGAGAAGCCTGGTGAGTTTTCTAGCGAACATAGAGGGAAACTGTGGACCATGATCTGAGATGATAGAGTCAAAGAGGCTGAAATGCTTGAATATATTGGCAAAGAACAAGGCAGCCACTCCTGTAGCATCAATGATTTTGTTATAGGGTATGAGAATCACCCCCTTCATAAGCCTTTGGTTGACCATGACCAAAAGAGAGTTGAAACCAGAAGAAATGGGGAGGTCAGCGATCAGATCCATGAACAGTTGGTAGAAGAGGAGAGCACTCAAGGAGGGGATAGGAGAGAGAGGTGGCATGGTGGGATGAATGCTGACTTTGGACTGTTGATGGAGCAAGCAGCTGGCAACAAAGTTATTGATAAAAGTGGCAAGGCCATCAAAAGTCATGCTCAATGAGGGCTTTGATGTGAAAGACACCAAGGTAACCAAATGCAGGAGAGGATGAATGGCATAGAGAAGAGAGGAATGGGATGAGGGGGGAATGTACAAACGATAACAGAAATACAGATGACCATTATCAAAAGACCAGTCAGACAAAGAAGAATGAGGGAATAAAAGGAAGCCCTCATTGATGGAATGAAGAGCATGAAGAACAAGGGGGTCAGAAAAGGAAGAAGAACAGATCTGTGAGGCAAGTGCAAGATCTAAGGCAGAGATAACCTGTGGTTCAGAAAGGATAGGGGAAGAAGAATTGTCTAGTGAAGTGTCAATATCATCCTTGCCAGAGAGCACATCTGCAGGAGCCATGTGAGTACCCAGAGTGACCTGCCAAACCAAGTTGAAATTTTGAAGGAAGAGAGACCAGTGAGCTTGATAACAAGATATCTTTTCGGGTCCCTTCAGATATGACAAGTTCTTGTGTGTTACGTTTTGTTCTTCCTCTTTTCCTTCACCATCTTTTTGCTCTTCTTCAATGACTCCTTCACGGTAACCTACAGGTTCACCTTTCACTCATTATCAAGATTACACATTATTCCTTCTCTCTGATTCTTTGGCCTTCCCATGACTCACCTGACTGAGTCATACATAGCCTCATTAATCTCCGCCCTTCAACAGGGTTCTTTCCGTTTCCATCACATTCCATACTATTCTTTACATCTATTCTTTTCTATCTTTTTCCCTTTCTCGTACATGGTCCATGCCCCACACCTAGTACTATATAAACCCTCATAGTACAACCATGTACCCTTAACTTTGAGCTCCGCAATACTACGCTTAGTCTTGTCCAGCAAACTTGTTGACTTCGGTCCCCTAGTCCCTCAGTCCAAGCAAAGGTTCCTCCAAAGAGGCCTTCCCAAGTCCTAGTCCTAGCCCCAGTCCTAGTCACCTTGCGGATACGTGCGAGCCTACCCAGCCCACATGTAACATTCTGATCAGTAAGGATGGTGACTAAATGTGATATGCCCTGTGAAGAATGCTTCTATTTCTGCAGGGCAAGAATAACGGCTAAGAGTTCCCAATCATAAATGTTGTAGTTGCATTCACGTGGGAAGACAGTGGAAAAGTAAGCACAGGGATGGAGATTACCATTGGTGTCCGCCTGAAGGAGAACAGCACCAGCTGCCAACAAGGAGGTGTCAGTTATGATAGAAAAAGAACAGGAAACATCAGGAAGGAGAACAACAGGGGCTACGGAAAAGATGGATTTCAGGTGGTTGAATGCCTATTGCTGAAGGGAAGTCCACAGCCATGGTTCATCTTTACAAGTGAGTAGAACCAGGGGGGTGACGATACTAGAGAAGTTGGAAATGAACTTCCTATAACAATTAGCAAATCCAAGGAATGAATGAATGCCCTTGACAGAAGAATGGGTTTGCACTCTTGCATAGCAGAGAGCTTGGTGGGGTCCATGAGAGTGTGTCCTTGTCCAATGATGAGACTGAGGTATTCCATCTGGGGTACATCAAAGAGACACTTGGAAAGTTTCAGAGATATAGTGACCTCAAAAAGCATTGCAATGTTTGACTCTAACATAGTATATGAAGTGCACTGCAACCACAAGAGAATATCCTTGCTGGAGAGCAATATAGTATATATTCTGGGCTACAACAGTGCCCCCTAAGTCATGTCATTTCATTTAATGGCTGTAGAGATATAAGCATTACAATATAGCAATGTCATTGCAATAGCTTTTGAGCTTTTTATAATTACAATGGAATTGGACTATATTTGGCTGCATTTGGTCATACAAACAACCAAGTTTGAAATAGTCCACACACCTCTTAACTTCCTACCATGACCACCATGAGATCTCTCTCTGCTACACAACACAACACAATTCTTTCTATGCTTGATGCAGGTCATTCTGCTCACTCTATTACTGCTGCTACTGGCCACCATGTATCCACCATCTCTAGGTGTCACTCCAAAGAGCATTTTGAGCTTCAGAAGTCCTCTGGAGGTCATCCAACAAAGCTTTCTTCCACCAATATCTGCCATGCTCAGCATCTCATCTCATCTGGAAGGGTAGAAAATGCTGTCCAGGTGATGTTACGATTCCTCCCTTTTCCTCTCATCCTTTTCTCGCCTTGCCCCTATCCCTGTCATCAAGCGGATCTCCAACAGATCTCGCTATCTTTAGCACATGACTCACCGCTTATCTTTAGTCATTCTAGCTTAGTCTTCTCTTGGGTTATACACTGGACATTCCCTAGTCCTTGATCTCGCCTAGTCTCATGCCCTCGTGCACCTAGCAATCAATCCCCTTTATCCTTGACCTTGCCTAGTTCCCAGTTGTCCATAAACTGCCTCCGTGTCTCCTCAATATCGACATCCAGCGTTCAAGGGCTACGATCGTCCCTACCCGGGCTGATCGTAACAGGTGACTCAAGCACTTACCAACATCATCAACAAGCCTCTCTCCCCTAGTACAGTGCGCCTCCATCTGAGAAATGCTGGTATGAAGGCTGTAGCCAAGTCCAGATGCCCTTTTCTCTCTGCTAGGCATTGCAAAGCATGTCTTGATTTTGCCTATGCTTACAAGAACTGGACAGTAGAGGACTGGAAGAGAGTTGTATGGTCTGATGAGACCAAAATCAATCATCTAGGGTCAGATGGCCGCAAATGGGTATGGAAAAAGCCAGGAGCGAGGGTAAATGATAGGTCAGTTCAAGGAACTGTGAAATTTGGAGGAGGTTCCTTGATGATGTGAAGGTGTATGACTTGGCAGAGAGTTGGCTATGCTGCCAAGATTGATGGTAGGATGGACGGAGACCTGTATCTTCAGATTTTGAAGGATGATCTGCTGAATACTCCGCAGTATTATTGTTACGTGTGGGCCAGGTAGACTTGCATGTATCCGCAAGGTAACTAGGACTAGGGCTAGGACTAGGACTTGAGAAGGCTTCTTTAGAGAGGCCTTGACAGGAACTGAGGGACTAGGGGACCGAAGTCGACGAGTTGGCTAGGCAAGACTAAGTGTAGTATTGCGGAGCTCAAAGTTAGAGAATACAGGTTGTGCTAATATGGTTTATATACCCGTGAAAAGTGAGCACGGACCAAGACAATGAAAGGAAAAAGATAAAGAAGGATAGATATGAAGAATAGGATAGAATGCGAAGGAAACGGAAAGAATCCTGTTGAAGGGTGGAGATTATTGAGGCTATGCTATAATGTAGCCTGCATAGTCTCCTGATATAAATCCCATTGAACATCTTTGGGGAATGCTCAACAGGAGACTTGCAGACCATGAGCAACCTCCAAATGGCATTCATGAGTTATGGGAAAGGATTCAGGTAAGAGGGAGAAGATACCAGCTGAGGAGTGTTATAAACTGATTGAAATCATCATGAGCCTAGAAGGATTGATACAGTGCTACAGGCAAAGGGAGGCTATCAAGTACTAAATGTTCATAAATACCAAAAGCTCAAAAACTATGGCAATGATACTATGATGTTGCAATGCTTATATCTCTACAGCCATTAAATGAAATGACATGACTTAAGGAGCACTGTTGTAGCCCAGAATGTATACTATATTGCTCTCCAGCAAGGATATTCTCTTGTGGTTGCAGTGCACTTGATCTACTATGTTAGAGTCAAACATTGAAATGCTTTTTGAGGTCACTGTATATATACCTTGAGTTTCACTCCAATTGACAATATCATATCATGAAAGCTATTCCCTCCTCTACTAGAGCCAATATCCTTCTTTTCTCTGAATATGGCCTCTCTGCTTGTCAGATTGCATCGAAGACTGATCTAGGAAAATCCACTATTGCTAGGGTCATCAAGGAGATCCTTCCAGAAAAGGAAAATATCAAGCTAGGATGTCCTTCCAAGCTTTCATCTATTGACAGAAGAAGGATTGTTTCTAGCATCACTACTGGAAAGGCTGAGACTGCTGTCCAAGCCACTTATCTCATCAACTCAGCTCTTTCCTCTCCCATCTGTCCACAAATTGTTCATGATGTTCTCAAGGCTGCATCTCTAAAGGCTGTGGTAAAGAAGAAGAAACCCCTTTGTCTGCTAAGCATAGGAAAAGGAGACCAGACTTTGCTTTAAAACACAAGGATTGGACTGTGGAGGTTTGCCAAGAGTTATTTGGTCAGATAAAACAAAAATCAATAGGATTGAGTCAGATGGAAGGATGTACATATGTGTAGAAAAAGGGATGTGAGGCCCTATAAAACAAGGATATTCAGGGAACTGAGGGGAAGATGAATGCTGAGAAGTATGTGTCCATTCTAGAGGACAATCTGCTTCCCAGCATGGAGAATTCTGGTATTCCTGAGGAGAACATTATCTTTCGACAAGATAATGACCCTAAACAATCCTCCAAAAGGGCTCAAGACTGGTTCAAATCTCAAGGAATTAGGGTTCTTGACTGGCCAGCACAGTCACCAGACCTTAGTTCTATTGAATACCTTTGGCAACATTTCAAAAAGAAGCTCAATGGCTATAAAAGGCCAGTAAAAGGAGTTTGGGAGCTTTGGGAAAGAATTGAGGTAGAGTGGGGGAAGATAGAGGTTGAGGAATGTCAAAAGAGAAGACTTGAGGCAGTGATACAAGCATAGAGAGGACACACAAAGTACTAATATTTATAATATAAAATTATTATAAACTAGAGTCAAATAAGTGTCCCAATGACATGTCATTTTAAAATGCCTGTAACTCACTCCCATTACAACCCAATCACATGACCAAACAAGTGTTAGAATGCCAAGAGTAACTACCGTTATTCATCCTGCACGTGTGGTGTCTAATATGTTTATAAGTTCTTCTAATTAGCCAATCTCTTCAAAAAAATGTGACATCGGGACACCCTTTTGAGCCACTGTATATTTGCAACCTATTCTGTGATTGAAATATAGAACAGAGTGATTTCCTCATCCTGTACACATTCATGAATGTAGTCATAAGGAATTGAAATATGCTTTATGGTTGTTTATAAATAGAAGCAGAGATGCAAGTTTGCATTCTAGCTCTCTAAACGATGACTATATCCAGGACAGCTGTCTTAGTCATGCTCATATATTTTACTTTCATTGAAGAATGAGCCAGTTTACATTGTTGCCAAGATAGCCAGGATACTATTACAATTTCTTTACCTTCTTGCTTTTTTAGGACTTATGTTTCTTTTCTCTTGATGGTTTCTCTATGTTAACCTATAGGTTCACTTTTCATCCACCATCAAACGTCTTCTCACATAGCCTTACTTTCTATTTCACTTGCATTGCCTCTTTATCTCTGACTCATCAACCTGAGTCGTATCGTATAGCCTTCGAGAAATCCTTTAAACCTTGAAATTATGCTTTGATGAGACAACAGAGGACGAGCCATTGAGGGATTTTCAGTAAAGGAAGTTGAAACAACATCTTCTTCCCTAGATATTTCAGCTGTATTCATAGGACTGTGAAATGAACAAACTCTATGTCTCCTCATCTGCCTACTAGCTGGAGCTCAGAGTGTTGTCACTACTGCTCTAGTTGACTCTGGAGCAACCAAGAACTTCAGCAATACCTTTTTAGTTCCAAAACTTTGCTTGGCCATTCATCACTCCCCTCAGCTGCACACTGCCTATAATGTTGACAGAACCACAAATCACAAAAGAACTATCAAGTATTCCATCTCAACTGCAGTCTTCTTTCCAGAAAACAAAGATTTGATCACTTTTCTGGTCACTTCCCTAGGCTCCTCTCATGTTATCCTCAGAACTCCATGGCTCAAAAAACAGAATTCACAGATTGACTGGAAGGCCAACTCCCTCACTCTTAAGGATGCCATTTTACCTCTTTATATGAGTCTGCCTTGTTGAGATGAGGATGAAGCTTGCTACCCCACACTTGGCAGGATTACCCTATCTGTACAGTGAGCACAAGAAACAAGTCCACTCTCTGTTCAACTCCCATCTGGTGCTTGGAGTTTGCTGATGTGTTTTCAAAAAAGATGTTTAGTACCTTATCTCATCATTGCTCTTCTGACCATTCTATGGATCTCAAGCCCTTTTGCATCCTGAAGATTGCCAAGGTTTATCCTTCAACTTGAAGGTACACCCAGTATGCAAGGAGTTTATTGAAGAGAACTTGAAAACTGGTCACATCATCCTCTTCAAGTCTCCACAAGCCTCCCCTTTTCTCTTCATGCCTAAGAAAGATGGTTCACCTCACCCATGCCAAGATTACCATTACCTCAACTCCCATACTATTCACAATGCATATCCTCTTCCCGTCATTTCTGAACTCATTGACAACATGAAGTAGTCCACCTTGTTCACCTTGTTCAATGTATAATGAGGATATAACAACATCTAACTTCAAAAAGGTGACCAATGGAAAGCAGCCTTTATCACCCCTTTGGGCTCATCTTTGCTGATATGATCGCAGAACGTTAGTTGAAGATCTATATGGATGACATCAGCATTTATACCAAGGACAATCTTGAACTCCATCATGAGCTTACCTGCCATGTTCTATGTCACCTCTGAGAACACAACCTACTGTATGCTTTGGATTATGTCACTTACATAATTACATAACCTGGTAACATAGCAATCATCAATAGCTGTCAAAGTTATATATGACATAATGATTAACAAATGCAGGGTCAAATAAATGTCCCAATGACATGTTATTTTGAAATGTTTGTAACTCACTCCATATCCAAATCTCATGACCAAACTAATGTTAGAATGCTGAGGGTGACTACATTCATCCATCCTGCAAACATAATATCTGATTCATTAAGAGTTTCCTGTAATCAGCCAATCTTTTCAAAATAACCCAACACTGGGACATTTTTTTGAGCCATTGTATGTAGAATTTTGTCAGTAGGCACAATGACATTGCAATTACACTGTGACTAGCTTGAAGCTGACTTCTCTCCATTGCATCTTTTATTCCTACTGGATTATTGTGAATCAAACTCAGTCTACCATACATAGCTGACATTGTCTGCATCTCAGCTATATTGTACAATAGTTGCCTATTGTAACATAACATTTATGAGCTACCAGTTGCTACCAAAGCCTTATACGGATTTTGAACATGCTACATTGACTCAAGGAGTCAAGGGAAGGCTACAGCAACTACTGGAACTATATAGACTATATAGCACTGGATAGTCATCCTGATTTTTCCAGATGTACCTTGTAGGGTTTCATAGCATATCTGCAGCTACACATATACATTCTTCTTCTCCACTGAGACACCTCTTAGCATGCTAGTACTCAGCATGTATACACATCATCACCACATTGGAGTTACTGGCAGTGATTGGAGCTCGCAACCTCTATATATGTAGAGCAAGTGCTGCTGAAGTGATGGTGCAAGCAGTATGCCAGTGCCACTGCCTGCATTTTTAAGCAGCAGCAAATTGCTCAGATGCTGAGTTCAAGGTAGCAGAATTTGGTGCCAGAGAAGTGGCCAAGTGAGTGCAAGCCAGTGATGACATCACAGATGGAACACTATTCATGGAGGATGATGAGTGCCTCAAAGCCCTGGCTTGGGCCCAGCTTAAGGGAGCTCAGGCCTTGACAAATTGCAAGCTAGGCCTCAAGCCCCTAAAAGCCCCCAATCGGGGCCTGGCCTGGCCCAAATGCTGGGGCTTAGGCTCAAGCCACAGCCCATTAAGTGTAGCATAGTTTGCCAAGGTGTGACATACCAATTCAAGCACCACCCATAAGGACAAGGGTGAGGGCAGGCAAGGGTGACTCAGGGCAAGGACAAGGGAATAGCAGAAGGTGAGGTGAGAAGAAAGGGTGAGATGGCGATCGACGTGCTTGATGCAGATGTGTTCATCTGCATCAAGCACATTGTGATGGCAAGGATGAGGATGAGTGCGATTGATGCACACAATGCAGACTGTGCATGTTGTTATGGCAAGGAAGTGGGAGGGTGGGTGAGAGCAAGTGAGGGTGAGACAGCAATTGATGTGCTCAATGCAGACATGTTCATCTGTGTCAAGCATATTGTGATGGCAAGGATGAGGATGAGTGCAATCAATGCACACAACGCAGACTGTGCACATTGTGACGGCAAAGGCGAGGAAGTGGTGACGCAGATGTTGAGCAGGATGAGTAAATGGAGGAGAGAGAGGGCAAGTGAGGACAAGATAGTACAGGATGCACATGACATAGATAAATGTGTCCATATCATGGTAGTGATGGCAAGGGAGAGCCTGAGGATAAGAGTAAGGCTGAGTGGGTGAGGGTGAGACAGCAAGTAAACGAGCATGGCACAACACTGTCTGTCCATGTTATGCTATGCTTGTTCATGCACAGGGTGCATCATATGGGCGACAGGGTGAGGGCACTGAGTAGGAGGCACAGCAAGTGCAGCAGATGTTGGTGGGGTGGTGGTTAAGGGTCACAAAAGCATGATCCATACCCACATCCACCACACACCTGCACCATGGACCATGACTTCTCCACCATGTGTGTTCATGCTCACCTATTTATACTAATCCCCACCTGCTCGTTCAAGCCCACTGTTAAAGTAACATCGAGTCAACTCTGACTACTCTGGTGACAACTGGTATGTGGCTCCATCTGCAGAGTTGGAGGAGATGGAAGGGGAAGACAAAGAAGAAGAGGGAACGGAAGCAGGAGTGGAAGAGGTAGCAGAGGAAGTGTAGAGGAAAGAAAAGTAATGTACATAGTAGAGATAAACTTTGTTTTTGTTTTTCTCATTGTGCGAAATGAGAGCCGGGCTTCAACGGATAATGAAGATGAATATTGGAACTCAGTAGCTAATAACCAAGAGGTTTCTTTGTCTGTACCCTTGTATCCTAACCAGTGGACCAGATATAGGAGCTGACAACTCTGTCGGTGGTGATCAATCTTTGAATTGAGGATCTCTGTAATTCTGTACTCAGGTTTGCCATTGACTTCTATTGGAGGTGGCCACGGTTCAGGATTGTGTTTGGGATAGAGGGTTCGAGTTAGGAGACATGGAAGATGGGGTGCATGGACTTCATGGCATTGGGGAGACAGAGTGTGAAAGAGTGTGTTCCAACTTGCACGATAATCTCGTAGGGGCCAAGTCTGAGATTCTTTTCTAAGAGCTTCTTCGATGGTCAGGTTGAGCAGAAATACTTAGCTTTGATGAAAACTATATCTCCGACTTGGACATCCAGTGCCAGAGTTCATATCATGTCTGCGGAATCTTGGTAGCACTGTTGGGTGAGTGCCATTTCTGTGAGCGTAGTTCCCATCCCCCTCTTTGGGATAGACATCCCACTGGCAGGTAAGGGCATCAGGCTTATTACCCAAATGGCCAGGATGGAAATGGAGGATGAAGTTGAACTGACAGAGGAACTCTGACCAGCAGGCATGCCACTGGGTCAGGAGCTGTGTGGAGGTGAGATGTTTGAGGCTTTTATGGTCAGTGATGATGTTGACAGGGCAGCAAAGCCTTCAAGATAGTGGCACCAAGTACAAAAAGCATCATGGACAGCTAGTAGCTCCTTATCATGGATGTCATAGTTGAGCTCATGCATATGCAAGGTGCACGAGTAGAAAGCAACTGGGCGGACTTCATCATCCAGACAGCAGAGAGAAAGAATTTTGGCCACAGCGTAGTTGGAGGCATCAGTTTTCACAATGAGGAGAGCATCAGGCACCCAATGAGTGAGGATCGGAGTGGAGGTAAAAGTTGTTTGACAACACAGAATGCAGAGGCGATTTAGGCTACTCACATTGGTTGGTGTTGAGCTGAAGGGACTTGAGGCAGACGATGGTGGTTGTTGTAGAACAAGATGTTATTAGAACTCAGATGCTGAGTTCGAAGTTTATATACATGTTG
>JBBPJJ010000255.1:0-26095 GCA_038088635.1 Veloboletus limbatus
GAATATGATTTCCTGGTCATATAAGAACTCACAGTGTAGAAAAAGCCAAGTTTGAAGGGAAGTTGTTGAGTGGGAGGCAAGGAAAACTGTTGTGTAGAGCAAGGTTTCCAATGGTGGCTGTGCAGCCGCAGCCGGCTAGGTATACCGAATGGAGGACTGTGGGCAAGGAAGCGAGCCACGTGGTTTTTCATGGATATAAACAGAAAAAAACATGGCAATAGCAAAACACTCACATTTTACCTGATCTGTTGTGCCTTCAGCACAATCATCCTAGTTTTTAAGTAGTTCAAATTATGTGTAATCTACACTATTAGTATTAGTCAGTCAGGCATACTTAGTATTAGTCAATCAAGCATTAGTATGTAGTCAGTCAATTATTGCAAACTAATATGGCTCATAACAATTCAGCCAACTCTGTAGTGTAATCAGAGGTCTCAGCATGAAAAGGCCTTGGCAACCAATGGACACACAGAGTTGAATCTGTGAAGCTAGGTAGTAGAGACTTGATTCTTTCCAACTGCTGATTCTGGCCCTTGATATACTATAGCAAAACAAAAGCAAGTGCCTAATCCAAGAATCAAGACTTTCACAGGCTGCCTTAACAGCTAATGAAATGAATATATGAAAAAGATCAATAAAGGAATGACAGAAAGACATATACCAGTGCTGAAAATCTATGTCAGCAAGTGGATCAGTTTGTCAAATCCCAGTCAAAATGTGGATCATACTCACAAAGATTGAAAGGGGCAGAAAGACAGATCAAATCACTGATAAGCTGATGAATTGAGTTTGTGTCAGTCCTATGAAGAAGAGATGGTGCCCACTTACATTCTCAGTGAGGTGGAGGACACTCAATTTTTTTCAGGATTTTTGCGAATTTTATCAAGTAGATATGTAGAATAGAATGAACTGAAGTGTTGTGAAGTGGCGAGAGTTGGGAGGTAGCTGCAGTGCATGAACCTGCTTCCTTTCCTGGTGTTGCTGCTGAATGTTGCCACTGAAAAAGCATGAACCGGCTTCCTTTCCTGGGCATATGTTAACGGATGAATTGGCCTGCTAGCTGAGTTGGAAATGAAAAAGGAAATACATGTGGGTCAAGCGAGGAAATGTATTGCTAAGCGAAATAACTGCTGCGTCAAGAAACTACCGAAATACACGTCGGCATCAGTTCATCCCCCGACGTTCTCTGCTCACTTTTAAGATAAATGCTGCTTTCCATTGATCACCATCCTTGATACAAATGTTGTTATATCCCCACCGTATGTCAAACTTGGTAAAGTGTTTTGCTGTCTTAAGTTTGTCAACCAGATCTGTGATAAGCGGCAGGAGGTAAGCGTCACGGATGGTATAGTCATTTAGATAGTGATAGTCTTGACAGGGACGGAGTTTGCCATCCTTCTTTTTGATGAAGAAGAATGGTGAGGCTTGAGGGGAGTTCGAGGGGCGGATTTTGCCAGATTTGAGATGTTTGTCAATAAAGTCATCAGCTGCTTTGGTTTTGTCAGTAGACAGTGGGTAAAGTTTACCAATTTTTGGAGTAAAGGAATCTTTCAGGTTGATTGCGTGATCGAATGGCCCGGTTGGTGGTAAAGTTCTGGCCGCTACTTCGGAGAATACCAATTGATAGTCTTTATATTCCGTTGGAAGAGTCACTTTCGGTTTGTTGGTCAGGTTTTGTATGGCTAGATCTATTGACGTAGTATAAGCTTTTACCATAGGTGGAGATACGCATTGTGGAGTTAGATAACATTTATTGCCTTTGATGACGCGATTGATACAATAGGACGTTACCGCTTTCCTGGTGAAGTCCTTGGATCAGAGGAAGTTCTTGTTGTTAATTTCGAGATAATCATAAAGTCGCTTGTCGAATTTGTGGGTTATTGAGGCGTGGCATACTGGATGAGGCTCGATCTTGTAATATCCCAGGGCTTGTTGGTTTTTCAAAGTGCTTTTCCTGATTTCGGTGGCAAGGTTGTTTGACTGGTCGGTTTCTCACCAAAGGTGTAACTGATTTCTTTTCCAATTAATGACAGGATTTTCTTGTTGGAGCCATGGAAACCCCAGGATGATGCGGTCATTTCCACATCCCATAATGTGGAAGAGAGCCCTTGTAGTGATGTGTCCAATGGTAATGTAAAGATCTGCAGTAAAGTGAATTGTTCCTTTGGCTTTTAACGACCCATCGATGTTTTTGACAGGAATCAGGGTTGGCGATGTGGTACAGGGAATTCGATTTTTTCGAACAAATTCCCAATCGAGGCAGTTGATATGTGCTCCTGAGTCTATGAGGGCAGTAGTGATGACTGTTTTTTTTGTACTCGTGAGGATTGATAGTGTAACATTCACAAATAATGATTTCTTGGATTTGGATTGCACAAGCAAGTACCTCGTGTGAGGGGGAGAGGCTGACATCATTACAGACTCCCATTTAAAAAAGACTGGACCTTGTTGACGAGGATTTTGTCATCTTCATCATCACATTCCATCAAGTCCAAGATTTCTTCCGTCTCTTCTTCGTCAGTTCTTTTCACCACTACATCAATATCTTTTTGCCTCTTTTCCTCCCAAGTGGCTTGATGTTGACAAAACGGATTTTGCATTTGTTGGCCAAGTGACCAGAGAGACAACATTTGAAACAGAGTCCTCGTTCTTGACATTCTTTGCAGGATTCAGGTGTGAGTTTGGGTGGTATGGCGATCGCAGCTGCATCGACTTCCATGGCATTTGGGTCCTTGCAGGGGAAAGAGAAAGGACGTGAGGCGGAAGTAGAGGTATTAGAGGTACGTGCTTTGATCTTCTTAACCCTTTCCCAAGCAGCACTGAATGATGCCGCTTTCTCATACCATTTATCAATAGAATCTGGTATTGGGTCCATGGTCATGATGCACATCATCAGGCTCCAGGGAATCCCTGTGGAATAGTAGCCAATCAAGATGTTGTTGTTGGTAATACCGGCACGTGCAGCGTCGGTCTGGAACTCGGTGGTGTAGAGACTAAGAGAAGGGGTGAACACACCTTTACTCATGGTCATCTTCTTGATAGAAAGCCATCTGATAGCCTGATTGACGACGTCGTGGTGTTTAAATCCTCTATTGAGTTTGGACGTAAGCGAAGCCCAGGTTCCCATGTTGAGGGTGCCATCATTTTGTATGCAGCTAACATGGAAGGTGGATGCCCAGCTTTTGGCCGATCCTTTGTTCATATACGAGAGAGCAAATGTGATCTGTTTGGCGTTGGTGTTGTAAATCTCCAAGTTAGTGCTGAGGTAGAACACGACATTGTTGAAACATCCTGGGTATTCAGAATAAGTTCCATCGAACTCCTGAGGGGCATTGAGTCATAGTTCAGTGGGTCGGTTAGCCATATCGGGTGGCAGTATAGTAGCGAGGGGTCGAGGTGGAGGTTGGATGGGCATTACAGGCGAAGTCTCTTCGTTGTCTTCATCTTGGTTAGAGGTTACTGGAGAGAGTTCTTCATTGTCAGACGAGTCTGGGATAACTGGGGGTGGTTGTTGAGGGGTTGTTCTCGACGTTCCGGGCATACTATAAGACAGGGTGAAGAGGGATACAGCTCATGATAGCAGTGGCCATGCAGAGGATAACTTTGAGCTTTTGTTATGTGTGGGCTGGGTAGGCTTGCACGTATCCACAAGATAACTAGGACTTGGGAAGGCCTCTTTGGAGGAACCTTTACTGGGACTGAGGGACTAGGGGTCCGAAGTCAACAAGGTTGCTGGGCAAGACTAAGCGTAGTATTGCAGAGCTCAAAGTTAGGGAATACAGGTCATGCTAATGGGGTTTATATACCTGCAAGAAGTGAGCATGGACCAAGGTCTAGTAAGGAAAAAGACAAAAAAGAATAGAGATAAAGAATAGTATGGAATATGATGGAAACGGAAAGAACCCTGTTGAAGGGCAGAGATTAATGAGGCTATGTATGACTCAGTCAGGTGAGTCATTGGAAGGCCGAAGAATCAGAGAGAAGGAAATGTATGTAATCCTGATAACGAGTGGAGGGTGAGCCCATAGGCTACCATGAAGGAGTCATCAAAGGAGATCAAGGAAATGGTGACAGAAAGTAGATAGAGAACGAAACGTAACAGGTTGATTGTCCTAAAGATCATAAAGTCATCAAAAATCGTTGGGTCTTTGATGTCAAACCTGATGGTAGAAAGTGTGGGCACCTAGTTGCGAAAGGCTTCTCACAGGTCGAAGGCTTAGACTTTGACCAAATCTTTTCATCTGTCATGTGATACGAGACAGTGTGCTTAATGCTTGCACTCGCAGCGCTCGAAAACTGGCACATGGAAGCCATCGATGTTCGTGCTGCCTATTTATATAGCACACTCGACGAAGAGATCTACATGGAACAATCAGAGGGATTTAAAATCCCCAGTGCTGAGACTATAGTACTGTGCCTCAAAAAGGCCCTTTATGTATTAAAGCAGGCTGGTCTTGCCTGGTGGAAAGCCCTTAACGAGTCCATGAAAGAGCTCGGCTTTGAGCGGATTAAATCAGATCCCAGCATATTTCTCTACAAAAAGAAAGGCTCTCTTATGGTCGTAGCCATTATTTATGTAGATGATGCCATTTTCTGCAGTCCCTCGAAGGCGATCGTTGATGAGGTCAAAGCGCACTTCATGTGCAAATGGGAATGTCGTGATCTTGGCAAAGCCAAAGAGTTCTTGCACATGAACATCAAATGCTCCAGTTGAAAACTCTACATCAACCAGAAGGAATACCTTCACAAAATCATTATGTGTTTTGATTTGCAAAACTCTAAAGCCACGTAGACTTCCTTACCTCAGGGGTATTACCCCATCAAAAACGATGCGCCCATTAACCCTGGACTCCGTCAGAAGTTTCAAACCATCATCAGTTTCTTGATCTACATCATGATCAGAACCAGACCCGATATTGCCTATGCCGTCACAACCATGGCATGTCATTCAGCGAATCCAACGGAGGAACATTTATCAAAAGCACTATATATTTGCCGCTACCTCCTAGGAATGCCTACAGCATCCTTGTGCTTTGATGGCAACAAAGATGAAGGCATCATCGCATATACTGATGCGGATTGGGCATCCGACCCTAATACACGCAAGTCTCAAACCGGCTGGTTCTTGAACCTTGCCGAATGTACTTTCAGCTAGCGATCTCGCCTGCAGTCTACTGTGGCACATTCCTCTATGGAAGCTGAGTACATGTCCCTATCGGACTGTGGTAGACAAGCATTCTGGGTCCAACAACTTCTACGAGAACTCGGGTATAAAATGAACACAATACCAATTTGCGGTGATAACCAAGATTCCATCTTTATGGCATCCAATCCGATCACCGAACCATGCAGTAAGCCCATCGATATTCGTTGGCATGTGATCCATGACTGGATTTAGGATGGCCACATCGAGCTATTCTTTATAGATGGAGTCAGCAATCCCACTGACATGTTCACCAAAAATCTGGGGCGTATCAAGTTCGAGGAATTCCACACGTCTCTCAGGATCGTTTTGACCCCTCCATAGTCGCCATTTCCACTCATCAGCACACCATGCTTCAAGCAAGGGGGAGTGTTAAACTTGCTATCTTATAGCTGCCTTCGCTCCCATTTCTATTCTTCTTCTTCAGGTAGAGTAGCTTATATAATTGTACAATACCTGTGCACTATATAAACTTTGATCTCAACGTCTGAGTTCTAATAACACTCCTGTTCTACAACAACCATCATCATTTGCCTCAACACTGCAACTGCACCACCACTACTAAAGTAAGTACCCAGTAAATAGCTTTTGCATAGTATGTTGTCAAACAAGAGTTTCTGCACATGAATATCAAACACTCCGATCATAAAGTCTTTATTGATCAAAAAGAATATCTACAGAAGATCATTGAGCAATTTGATTTGCAGAATGCCAAAGCAATGCAGACTTCCTTGCCTCAGGGATATTATGCCCTTAAAAATGAAGCGCCTGTTGACCCCAAACTTCGTCAGTGATAGGAACTCAGACCAATATTGCCTATACTGTCACCACAATGGCACATCATTTGGCCAACCCAACTGAGGAACACCTATCAAAAGTGCTGTATATCTGCTGCTACCTCTTGGGAGCACCAAAAGCAGCCTTATGTTTTGATGGCACCAAAAATGAAGGCATCATCACTTATACCGATGCGGATTGGGCATCCGACCTGAATACACGCAAGTCCCAAACTGGCTGGTTTTTAAAACTAGCCGGATGTACTTTCAGCTGGCAATCTCACTTGCAGCCTACCATGGCACATTCTTCTACTGAAGCTGAGTACATGTCCTTATCGGACTGTGGTAGACAAGCTTTTTGGGTTAGGCAACTTCTATGAGAACTGGGATACAACATGAATGCAATCCCTATTTGTGGTGATAATCAAGGATCCATCTTTATGGCACCTAACCCTATCACTGAACCACACAGTAAGCCCATTGACATTCAATGGCATGTGATTCGTGACTGGATCCAGGATGGCCACATTGAGCTATTCTTTATAGATGGCGTCAGCAATCCTGCTAACATGTTCACCAAAAACCTAGGATGCATCAAGTTCAAGGAATTCCATATGAATCTTGGGATTGTTTTATCCCCTCCATAGTCGCCATTCCGCTCTACAGCCTACCCTGCTTTGAGCGAGGGGGAGTGTTGAACGTGCTATTATATAGCTGCCTTCGCTCTTATTTCTATTTTTCCTCTTTGTATTTACTTAGAGTAGCTTATATAATCATACATCACATGTCACTATATAAGATTCAAACTCAACGTCTGAGTTCTAATAACAGCTTGTTCTTCAACAACAACCATCATCTGGCACAATATGGGACTTGGCACATTCTGGCTGCTTCAACCATGGACTGAGGGGACTGATTGCATGATAACTGGACATGCGGGTCCAGGTTTGGCATCATCGAAGTTGTACTCCGTAAGAATAGCCTTGATGTATAGTTCCTATGAAATGGATATCGTGTGTGCATCACAATCACACATCACCTTCATCCCGAGTAGCCAATTAATTGGCCCGAGATTGGTGATCTTGAATCGCGCGCCAATTTTGTCCTTGAAAGCTTTGACAAGCTCTCTTGAGCTGCCGGTAACCATACAATCGTCGACATGAGACGCTAAAATGAGTAGGTGATGCCCAATATGAGCAACGAAGACTCCCCAGTCAGCATCCATGCACTTGAACCCAAGCTCTTCGAGTTTGCCTTGTAGATGCTGGTCCCACTTGAGGCACCTTGTTTCGAGCCATAGAGGGCAACGCGAAGGCAAGCAACTACGTCACGGCTGCCTTTGTCAAAACCTGGGGGTAATTCCATGTAGATAATTTCATTGTTGTCGAGTTGACCATTGAGGAATGCTGAATGGAAGTTGAAAACGTCAATGTCCCAGTCGTGACGAGCTGCGATGGCAAGAATAAGACAAAGGGAAGTGAGACGGGCGACGGGAGCGTAGGTTTCATAGTAGTCGACACCTTGAACCTGCGTGAAACCACGTGCAATGAGTTGTGCCTTGTATTTGTCGATTTTGCCTGCCGCATTCTTCTTTATCTTGAATACCCATTTGCAGTCGACCACGTTCGTTCTGTTTGGCCTATTAACAACGTCCCAGGTGCGTGCCTTGTCGAGACTATTCATTTCTGCTGTGATCACGTCTTTCCAGCATGGCCAATCGGGTCAATCACGTGCCTCGTCGATGGTGAGTGGTTCTAATGCCTCTTCTTTGCCCATACCAGCTAACATTGCATAAGCAACGCTGTTGTCATCTCCCCACGCCGTCGCCGCATTGATACCACTATCACCACCGCTATCACCACTCTCCCCCTTGCCATCGCCACCATCAGAGCTGAGTACGCTGCGAGGTAAGGTGCGTCCACCTCCTTGTCCGTTGTGCATACCAGCTCCCTCACAGAGCAGACAAATATAGGGCAATTTGACACGTTGGCGAATCAATTGGCGAGGTTCGGGCACGACATTCGCTTGTTTGCTACCATTGACTGGAGGAGTAACAAGTGCTGGGACTTGTGGGGAATGAGTGGTGGGTTGAGACTTGGGGGTGAGTCCAGGTGAATTCCTGTTTGCTGATTGATTTGGTTCGTCAGGTGCGCCTTGCTGACTCAGCGGAACGCCTTCAGGACGCTCGAACGAGACGTTCCACTCGACACCAACTCGCCCCTGGTCACAGAACCACACCTGATGAGCGCTGCTCTTGGGGTCAAACCCTACCCAGAACACCTCACGAGCCCACACGTCAAGCTTTGTACTGCTTGCATCATGTACCCAGACGCAGGTACCCCATGTAGGTATGTTCTTCAGGTTTGGTTTACCCTTATACAGCAGCTCGTACGGGGTCACTCCATCAAGGGCAATGGTCCCCGTTTGGTTCTTCACCCAGACAGAGTGCGCAGTCACCTCCCCCCACAACGTCTTCAGTAAGTCGCTCGCATGTAGCATCGTGTGTACACGCTCGACTAACATTCGATTTAGACATTCAGCAACGCCGTTCATCTGAGGATGGTCATGCATTGTAAGTTTGTGATTTGTCCCTTGGTTCTTTAAATGCCATTTAAACTCGTCACTCAGGTATTCACCGCCGTGATCAGAACGAAGCTGTTTGACTTTGGCTCCAAACTGGTTCCCCACCCATGCCTCGTATTGACAATAGGACTCGAAGGTGTCTGACTTCGCTCCCATGAGGTAGAGGTGAGTATAGCGGGTATGATCATTGGTGACCGAGACATAATAGGACTTCCGGCCTGGCATAGCGATGGGAGATGGTCCCCACACATCGCTATGGACTTCATTACCAAACTTGTCTTGCTGTTTAGGCTCGCGAGTTTTCCCGGTAGGTTTTTGAATTGCCTTGCCATACTTGCATGACTCACATTGACCCATAGATTCATGAAGAGGATCTAGCTGTACCCCCTCAAGATGACCCTTGGAAAGCATTTCAGGGATTGATGAGGGCACAATATGACATAAATGGTAGTGTAGCGCCTCCATCATGACAATCTCAACTCCCCCTACAGCTCCAGTGAACGGTAAGGCAGGCCGTTCTATGCAATGTAAACCATTGACAAGAGGAATTTCCCCAAGCAGTTTCTTCGACTCGGTGAAAACCTGGCAGGTGCTATCCTTGAAGAGAGCAACATAACCTGCCACTGTCAGCTTTGCAATCAAAATGAGAATTGCGCCCATATTGGGTGCATACAGCACGTCCTTTAATAGAATGCGTGTGACTGACTTTCCATTTGGTAGTTCAATGCAAAGGTCTCCTCATCCAATGGCATTAAAGACTCATTTATCTGCTGCTTTGATGGGGTAAGGGGGAATACTGACGAAGTTGATCAACTGCTGATGATAAGGGGTAAGATGAAGTGTCACTCCGCTGTCATAGAGCTCAACAGAAGTGGTAGCAGGCATAGATGCTTGCGCGAGTGTAGCGTAATCGTAAGTCAACGTTTCTTCATCTTCATTAATTGGTTCATCATTTGCAGCTGCTAGCCACACAGCATCGGGTTCACTGCTACTCACCGCATTTGCAGTTGCATTCTGGTTGTCCTTCGACCCAGAGCCTTTCTTCTTCCCATGAAATTTCTGGCCCTTCAAGGCTTTCCCTTCATGTCCGCCTCCCTCTTCATAACAGTGTTCCTTCCAGTGACCTGACCAACCACAGTTGTAAAAGGTTCCACAGAACTTCGCTTTCTTCAATCCCTCAGCTGTGAATGCAGCATCATCACCCTTCGACTTCAACTTTCCGCCATCTTGGATTACAGAATGGTCATACTCATCGAGAACAAGACTTATAAGATCGTCGGAGAAGATGGGTTTCGACTGCAGTTTAATTGTCGACGAGACCGAGGAAATGATGGTATTGTATGAGCGCGGGAGTGAGGCAAAGACGATGTTGAACAGGTCTTCTTCGGACACGGGTCTACCCATAGATGATAGATCTTCATGAATGGATATGATCTTCTCAATGTGCACACATGCATCGCTGCCGTCTTTCAGCTTCAATTCGCCAAGTTGATGTCTCAAATCAGCTCCGACAACAAGCGACCATTTCTCAAATAGCGCTTTGAGTGTGTCATAGTATTCCCGTGCGGTGGATTTTCCAAGAAGCCGAATGAAAAGGGAATCAGGGATTACAATGGCAATCTGCTGTTTACAAATAGCATCTCTCTCGTTCCATTCTTTAAGTTCCTTTTGGTAGGTCACAACCTCCAATAATTCATCGGCTGATGCTGGCGTCCAGCCAGCTGATCTCAAGCTTGCTGGGTTAACAGGCAGTGGTGACGATCCAGTAATGTGGCCATGATAGCCTCTCGTAGACAACAATAGTTCGAGTCTTCCTTTCCATAAGGACCAATTCTTTCTGGCAGCATCTAGCTTCGGAATCTTCATAAAGTTGTCACCAAGCTTAAAGGACTGCGACATTTTGACAACAGGTCGAGAACTTCTAAAATTAGAACTATGAGAAAATTTTCACTGGACAAGGTTAGGCACCGGGGCTCATAACCTGTCAAAGTCTCAGTGATGGGATAAGTCACTATGTATTAGTGGTAGCTACCTGTCAAAGTCTAGGTAGCTGTAAGTAAGGTAGAATGAAATGTGGAAAGGTACTGGCTCACCTCAGTGATGGGATAAATCACTGAGGTGTGCGAGACAAAGCGGAGTGCAGAAGTACTGCGAGATTATGTAAGCGTGAGAAAGGACTACCATACAAAGAAAATCCAACACAATCACCCTTATCATCCCTCACCTCGACCATGTCACCCAAGTGGCATTCTCACCCTCTATCTCAATATGGCACACTCGTCACACCACCTCTGTCCATCTCACATCATCCCTTGATGTATCCAACACCACTGCCATCTTGGAGTTCGCTGTCACCTTTGTCATCTCTCCACTCAACTGACTCATCCCAATGGACACCTGGTACCTCGACTCAACTTGGCACGCTCGTGGATCTGACACTGTGCATTCCACACTGAGATAAATGAAATAACTAGTGCCAGAAGTGATGGAAATTGACATCAGCAAACTAGCATCTCAGGTACAGGCTCATACAGCATCCCAGTATAGTCTAGACAAGATACACTATGTCTTATTTTGGGATAGGCTGTCAAAGTCTGTCAACTTCTGCTCTTTGATTAGCTAAGCTGAGTATTGTTGAGCATTTGTCATATACTAGATTGAGTCTAATCTCAGTTTGTCATATGCTGGCTCCAATCTATCATATGCTGGTTCTAGAGTGATGGAGGATGTGTTGAACGTGCTGTTACTCAGCTGCCTTTGCTCCTATTTCTATTCTATTTCTTTTACTTAGAGTAGCTTATATAATCATAGATCACATGTCTTTATATAAGATTCGAACTCAATGTCTGAGTTCTAATAACACTTGTTCTACAACCACCATCATCTGCCTCAACACTGTTTAGCCTCAACACCTCAACAATGTGAGTAACCTAAATCGCCTCCGCGTTCTGTGTTGTCAAACAGGTTATGAGCCCCACTAAGCGCAAAGGGAGTGTGAGCAATTGCTGCACCTGGAGCTGCTAAGCAACTCGCCTGAAGCTATTGCTGCATCGTTATACACGATGTGCAATGATCTTGGCGATGAGGCCAACATGCCAGCGTCGTTTACGATGTGGCATGAAGATGATGAATGCACGTTACACACTGCAACCAGGGAGCGCCTATGGCGAACCCTTGTCATTGTTCCGTCCTGGAACCTTTGACATTTCATCATACTAATCACCCTAACCCTAGATGTCCTCCTCCTCATACAACATCCTGGTCTTCATCAGTGCCAACTACAGCACCTGGTGGCTGAGGATGAAGAGCACCATTTTGCGACCGGCGGCTCTTGGATCAAGAGCATCAACTGCCCGAGCATTGCCTCGGAGCCATCAGCAGAAACTATCAGCTTCTACGTCAAGTGGACGGAAGCCAACAACAAGATCCTCAGAGCCATCAGACTCTCGCTCTCCACGACCCTCCTCCACAAGTATGTATCGGAGACCCGCACATTCGCACTTCTGGACACGATCCGGAATGAGTATGGGAAGCTAGGACTTCCACAGATCTATGCGGATTTCAAGGCCATTATGGATAGGACCATTCCCACTTCTGGGAATCCGGCTGCAGCGTTCGCCAAGTTCGAAACGCTTTTCACACGCCTCCAGACCAATGGGTACCCCATCCCCGATAACATCCAGGCCATGATCCTTCTCTCCAAGCTCCCCCCCTCCATGGACGTTATTGCGCAGTTACTTGCGCAGAAACGTGACGAAGATGGAGCTTTCGTTCCCCCCACCATCCAGGAGATCGTCTCCTCTGTGACTCTCGCGTGGGAGTCAAAGAACATGGGAGGAAAAGGTAAGGCGCCAGAGCAGGCACAAAAGATATCTGCCATGAAGCGGAAGGGCGGTAACCCATTCTTCCAAAATCAGCAGCAACAACCCCCTGCAGTGCCCTAGCAGCAGCAGTAGGAGGGTAGTGCTGATGCTGAGAAGAAGAAGATGAAGCATGGCAAGTGGGGTGGCAAGCAACAATGCGAGAAGCGGAATGCCCTCCAGTTCGTTGAGCAAGGCTCCAAACCTGGAAGTGGCAATTACTTCGCTTCCACCACCATAGTGCCCCTCGCTCCTGCCATCCTTACCCCCATCATCGTAGATCCTCGCACGAGTGCTCACAAAAGTGCTCAACAATACCAAGGACAGGGAGGTCCTGCTGCTTTTGCGCAGACCAAGGAAGCTTTTGCGTTTGCGCATCAGCTAAACATCCATCCCTCCTGTAAGACCATATGGTCTATCGACGTGGCACTCCCGCTCCTTCAACGGCTGGACTTTACGTCGCCTCCATCTCCACCATCTCCTGGTCTGTCCACTTCCGCCGCCGCGACACTGCTAGTCGCTCTTCCTCCATCGGCACCCGTCGTGCCCTCCGCTCCCTCTCCTCCTCTCTCGCCGGTGCAGTACAACTGCGCCTTCTTCCTCGAAGATCTCGATGAACTAGAGCGTCCATCCAAGCGCTCTAAGCGCTGGGTCAGCCACATAGCTGACTCTTGGGACTCTGACGACATTGTCGACCTTTATGGGTCTGAAGTTGATATGTTCATGGAAGAAAGGTTTGTCTCTTTCCCAATGATCACTTCCACGCAAACCTCACGCTCTGCTTCCTATACAGTGTCAAGTAATGTAGAGGTAGTTAGTGTGCCTAATAAAAAGGACATTATTTGCATGCACGGATCCAATTCCAAGTGTGATCATTGTAGTAAGAACAAATTCTGGATCTTAGATTCCGGTGCTTCAATGCACTTCACTCCTGAGCGATCCGACTTCAGCGATTACACATCACTTGGAAAGAATAAGATTCCCGTCTCAACTGCATCTGGTCATATCTACGTCGTAGAGACAGGCAACTACAAACTGCAGTGGAAAGATGTGCAAAACAAAGTGCGCAACCTGACTCTATTTGATGTAGGACATATCCCCAATTCAGGAGTTCAATTGGTATCTATGGGCCAAATGCTTAACGCTGGCACTAAAGTTAGAGGAAGTGCAGAGAGTATAGACATGCTCTTCGGTGATGACACCCTGCTCACATCCTTTAAACCAGGCCACATGAGTCACAATATGTATACCATTGAGGACATCACCTGTTGTCACCATTCTACAATCGCTCCTGATTTTGAGACCATGCACAAACGAATGGGACATCCTTCCAAGGATGTGATGAAACATACTGCGAAACATACGCGCAACTTCCCTTTCTCACTCGAGATACCGAAGGAAGACAAAACCTGCAAAGGTTGTGTGGAGGGTAAAACCCCTGCTTGCACCTTCCACCCGGATCTCAGGAGAGCCAAAGCGCCCTTTGAGCTTATCCATTCAGACATTAAGTCCTTCCCCATCGCATCGTACCACAAATACCGGTACATTATCACTTTCTTTGATGACTACACGTCATATGGGTGGAGCGCACTCTTGCGCACCAAGAACAATGCCCTTCAGGCGACCAAGCGCTTCTTAGCGATGGTGTCCACCCAATTTGACGCTAAAGTCCAAGGATGGATGTCCGATGCAGGGAGAGTACAAGTCCAAAGCTTTTGATAAGCTGCTTGCCTCTCAGGGGATATGCATCTTCCAGAGTGCCCCTCACATTCCCCAACAAAATGGTCACACTGAGCGCTTTATGCGCACCATTATGGACAAGTCTGAGTCTATGCGCCTTGATTGTTGCACACCGGATTCTTGGTGGGAATTCAGTTGGAGTCACGCCGTCCACATATACAATAGGACACCATTGCGCAGACATAACTGGTGCACTCCGTTTGAGATTCTCAACGGGGAGGCTCCTGATATTGGTCATCTTCGCGTCTTTGGTTGCGAAGTGTACGCCCATGTCCCTTCGGACATTCGCACCAACAAGCTGGCCCCTAAATCAGAACCAATGGTATATCTAGGTGTTGCACCTGGAAACGATCGGAATTATCTTCTGATGCGTTGTCCTCAAAACTCCCTTTTCACTTCGGCACAAGCGCTCTTTAATGAGCAGCTGTTCCCTTTATATGAGAAAAAGCCTACACGTCCATGGACACAAGCTGGTCCTGAGCAACAGGTTGAGATTCTGCTCCCTGACTTGCTGACTGACTTTGATGACTTCCTTCCTCGTCCAGAACCTCAACACCCAGGACTGGAACATACTCTGGAACCTCTGGAACCATTCCATGCGCCTCCACCTCATACTCCATCGCCCGTTGCACCTCCACCACCACCTCAGCATCCCCGCAAAGGCAAGGCCCCTGAACACCGCCCACAAGCTGCTCCTCCTGCTGTTCCCCCTGCTCCTCGCCACTCTGAGCACGAAAAGCGCGTTCCCAAATGCCCAGGGAACATATATGGAGATGACCGCCATCTTATTGATCAGGAACGCAATGCAGACCGTACCTGGTGCGATATTGGCCGCAGTGGTGCGCCTCCTTGACAAGAAGTTCCTGGGGATTTACCCATTGAGCCCTCCCACGACATTCCTGACCCAGAACATCGCGATCTCTCCGAAGAGGAGATTGAGTGCATCACCAGGGAAGGGGGAGCCACGCTCACTTCTTTTCTCTTGGGGAAGGTGATTCAGCTAGATTCTGCAGATCACTCTAAGCTGATCCACGAGTGGGCATTCAAGGACATTTACACCCTACCATCTGCGCAGCAAAAGGAATGGAAAGATGCTTGTCGCAAGCAACTCAAAGTTCATAAGAAACGAGATGTTTTCAAACTGGTTGATCGTCCTAAAGATCATAAAGTCATCAAAAATCGTTGTGTCTTTGATGTCAAACCTGATGGTAGAAAGCGTGCATGCCTAGTCGCGAAAGGCTTCTCACAGGTCGAAGGCTTAGACTTCGACCAAATCTTTTCTCCTGTCGTGCAATACGAAATAGTGCACTTAATGCTTGCACTCGCAGCGCTCAAAAACTGGCACATGGAAGCCGTCAATGTTCGTGCCACCTATCTATATGGCGCACTTGACGAAGAGATCTACATGGAACAACCAGAGGGATTCAAAATCCCCGGTGCTGAGACTAAAGTACTGCGCCTCAAAAAGGCTCTTTACGGATTAAAGCAGGCTGGTCTTGCCTGATGGAAAGCCCTCAACGAGTCCATGAAAGAGCTCGGCTTTGAGCGGATTAAATTAGATCCCGGCATCTTTCTCTACAAAAAGAAAGGCTCCCTTATAGTTGTAGCCATTATTTACGTAGATAATGCCATTTTCTGTGGTCCCTCAAAGGCGATCGTTGATGAGGTCAAAGTGCATTTCATGTGCAAATCGCGATCTTGGCGAAGCCAAAGAGTTCTTGCACATGAACATCAAACGCTCCAGTCGAAAACTCTACATCGATCAGAAGGAATACCTTCAAAAGATTATCCAGCCTTTTGATTTGCAGAACTCCAAGTCCACACTGACCTCCTTGCCTCAGGGGTATTACCCCATCAAAAACGATGCACCCGTTAACCCCGGACTTCGTCAGAAGTTCCAAACTGTAATCAGTTCCTTGATCTATATCATGATCGGAACACGACCCGACATTGCCTATGCCGTCACAACTATGGCACGCCATTCAGCAAACCCAATGGAGAAACATCTATCAAAAGCGCTATACATTTGCTGCTACCTCCTAGAAACGCCTAAAGCTGCCTTATGCTTCGATGGCAACAAAGACCAAGGCATCATCGCGTACACCGATGCAGATTGGGCATCCGACCCAAATACATGCAAGTCCCAAACTGGCTGGTTCTTAAACCTCGCCGGATGTACTTTCAGCTGGCAATCTCGCCTACAGCCTACTGTGGCGCATTCTTCTACTGAAGCTGAGTACATGTCCCTATCGGACTGTGGTAGACAAGCATTCTGGGTTCGACAACTTCTACGAGAACTCGGGTACAAAATGAACGCAATATCAATTTGTGGTGATAACCAAGGATCCATCTTTATGGCATCTAACCCGATCACTGAACTGCGCAGTAAGCCCATTGACATTCATTGGCATGCGATCCGTGACTGGATTCAGGATGGCCACATTGAGCTGTTCTTCATAGATGGAGTCAGCAATCCTGCTGACATGTTCACCAAAAACCTGGGGCGTATCGAATTCCGCACATCTCTCGGGATCGTCTTAACCCCTCCATAGTCGCCATTTCCGCTCATCAGCACATCATGCTTCAAGCGAGGGGGAGTGTTGAACGCGCTGTTACTCAGCTGCCTTTGCTCCTATTTCTATTCTATTTCTTTTACTTAGAGTAGCTTATATAATCATAGATCACATGTCTTTATATAAGATTCGAACTCAATGTCTGAGTTCTAATAACACTTGTTCTACAACCACCATCATCTGCCTCAACACTGTTTAGCCTCAACACCTCAACAATGTGAGTAACCTAAATCACCTCCACGTTCTGTGTTGTCAAACAGGATATATCAAGGAATAATGGGAACTTAGGAAAAGAGAATGATAGGGATAATAGGGGATAATAAAGAATGAGAAAGACATGATGGGTAATAATAGAGAATAATAGGGAGAGAAGAGGGTGATGGGAAATGATAAATGAGGGAAAAGAAACAGTTTCTCATCGCAGGGTACTTAGTCGCACACACCGAAGACGACTGTGGAATGTTTTCTCGGCATCAAGACAAAGACGCTCATGTTACGATGCATGACACTTGGCCATTGCTTTGAGATGCCGATCCGGGGGGCCACAGCCTAGAGTTTTACACCAGCCTTGAATAAACTTGTCAGGAGACTCAATCTGCTACTCGGAATGCTCCAGAGCAAGCATAACAATGGTAGACATTTATTCATAAAGCCACTGACTGGTAAGCAAAAGTGAGCATTGTCTCGGTGATCCGAGTCGTAAGTATGTGGGAAAGAAAGGGGATGAACGTTTCGGGTGTTTGATCATAGGAATGCATCGAACGTGCATCAGGTCACTGACCGGCAAGGGAAAGAGACCATGTCGCAAGGGTGACCAAGACGATAGCCATGTCGCGGATCTAGTCTGTAAAGGGATACCATCGTTGAGGCAAAACGTAAGCTCGTAGGGAAAAGGCGAACCTCACCATCCGAGTCTGACAGAGCCATGATAGGACATCCTTGGACGGCGATGGTGTCGCTGTATTGTGCGAATCATTGGATTGTGATACGCTCTAACACGGGCTGGAGCGGCGGCAGCGACCGCAGCCAGTACAGCAACGAAAAAAAGGATGGCTGTGGAAGATAGAATCAACTTCATGCCGACTTGAATGGGAGGTCACTCTTCTTGGGCAGCGCGGGGAGAATATTCGATGGCAAAGAACATGGAATCGTCGTGACGCCTTTATAGCGTTCGATTTCATGCGATGGCCTGGAAAAGTGGAAGCATAGTGGGTGAAAGAAAACACTCGGTTAGGTTAGCTCGAACGGAAAAACAATCAAGGTGGACCAATGCTCGGGCTTCTAGCCTGTTTGTTGGTCGGGATCTCCAGAAGAAGTACCGTCGATGAGATGTACATAATCCCAGTGCGGCACCGCGTGGAAACCGTGCTCACACTTACTGTTGTAGGTGTTGCTGGTCAAGTCTCGGCGCCAAGGTGAGATCTGATGGAGGTTCAATCGGGCGGTTCAAGTCAAAACATTCATTGTATGAACATGAAGCCTGAGACACGAAATTTCAATGCAAAGGTTTTCCCACACACGAGCATATTGCAAAATCCAGGTCGTAATCGTTCACCACTTCTCATGGGCAGGTCGTACTACACGTATTCGCACGTAAGCACGGACTCACGGCAACAGGTGGGCGAACTTACAATCAATCTCCCAAGCCCAAGCTGAGCTGTCTTGCTCGACGAGGTTGAGGTAGGCCTGCATGCATGCAACAGTGATAAGATGACTTTTTCCGTGGCGGTAGTAACGTATATGCTGACCTTTGCAATGGAATCTGGCTCGAGGTGGACGTCTGCATTGGCTTCCCACACAGGGTCGTTCTGGAAGCCTCTCACGTGGTCATTCAAAATATACCCGTCGATGATGCTCTGTATGATGGAGAATCATTAATCAGCACCCGCACCCCGTTCTCCTGCCGTCTCGACAAACTCACGTGCGCAACCTACGAATCGTACTGAACGTCAGCAGGAATGGAAAGGAAGCACAGCAGGGAGCTACAAACATGAATGTTCTGTTTCCCAAATTCTTTGGCCAAGCTCTGGGAGAGTGCCCTGAGACCGAATTTACCAAGTGCAAACGCGCTCGTGGTGGTATTTCCCCTGATTGAGGCCGTAGCCCCTGTGAAGATGAGAGTACCTCTTTTCCTAGCGCCCCCCTTTCCACCTTCACTTGGTTGTTCGAGGTCGTTCTTGGTGAACTCGAGCACGACTTCTCTGGAGAAGGCGAAGGCGGCGAGGGCATTGACATCCAATGACCGACGCACCTCCTCTTCGGTGATGTCTAGGAACGGCTTAAATACGCCATACCCAGCATTGAACACAGCGACACGAAGTGGGGAAGTAGACACCGAGAAGCGGTTCCTGATGTTGGAGAATGCGGAACGGATCGAGGCTGGACTGTAATCCACAACTGGAAAAGATGCAGCCTGATAGCAGTCAAGAGTCCTGTCAGGATCAGGAAAAGGATGCACATACCTCTCCACCGTTCTGATTGATTTCATCGGTGAGCTTATTGAGGTGCTCGGGGCCACGAGAGATCAAGGCAACTCTGTAACCCAACTTGCCAAACAGACGCCTGGATTCCGATCAGTTCACCCAGCCTCGGGTTGGTCGACGCTTACGCTGAAGAAGCCCCTGTGCCTGTGTGGGAATCAGTTACTGTCGAAAGACGTGCAAACATTGCAACAAGCAAACCTGAGCCATTTCCGATACCAGCGACGACGAACAAGGGACGACGAGTAGACATTTCCTGTGTTGGATGAAGATCAGTGAATGGACTGATTTATGTGGACTGAGCCAGGTCATGAGTAAGCCCGAGCAAGGATCACCAATCGATTATGTTATGGCGCAATCTGATGATCGAAATTCGCGAGTGTCTGTCATCTCATCGTTTCCAAAGAGTGTAGAATAACAAGTTGAATTGGTAAATTAATGAGTACCATGCAGCGCAATGTGTCCAGCCTTGCTGTTCTGCCAAACATCGTAACGTTTCGCCCAACTATATGTGCCGTAGGCTGGTAATAATTAGGTATAAGCAGTGTGGAGACGCGCAAGAACGCACCGATTGCGAATGGAACAATCCAGTATGGTACTTGAGAAGTAAGACGTTTGTAGCCGTTGAACATCCAACCCTGGAAGATACCCTTTGTCGGACGTTGACGGAACGGCGAGACCGCTGTATGATACAGGCAGCCAATGAACGTGATGAAACATGAACATGCATGCTCAACGACTCACTGTAAGTAATAATGCCTTTTTGCTTCAAGTTGCTGGTGTCACCCCACCAAGGGTTCTAATGGGATACCATACACGTTACCGTGCACTTTTTGAAGGCCATCCAAGTAAGAACTCACGTAGACTTTGGCTGTCGACGAATGACGAATCAGTTTTTCGCATTTCCGATGACCACCACGTCTTGAACAGACTCACGTTCGGGCATACCACTGGAACGAACTGCAGTCGGTCGCATGATGTTTTCTGTGATGAAGAGAACGCTGCGTCCGAGATTTTCCGGGTTATACCAAACAAGAGATAAACAACACGCCTGCTTCATAACCCTCCAACGCTTGACAACATACCTCAGACATGATTAGCCACCAGACTCTGTATAACCTCGCAAACTGCCTTGGTGCTCTTGCCATGATCACCGTCGTCGCATACCATTTCGTGGCAGTAAACGCGCGCCATATTTCAAGGGGGTCGGAAGCACACTAGAGTCGGTGAGTTTACCAATCGTGTATTCTAGAGCGATTCACGAAAGAGATCCTAGTCGTTACTATGAACTACTTTGTCTTCTCATACTTGCAGTGAGCCTCGACAGCGACCCCCTACTACCGCAGTTTTGGTTTAGCACCTTTTACACCAGTATTCTCTCCATCGTCTGCAAACTTCCCTCTAATCATCATGCTATTGGTATGATGTGGTTGATCCTGCACTAGCTCGGGTGGAATAGCGTCGGTTCTTGCACAGCGATGAATGTTGTCATTGTCAGTCACAATTACAGAATGTTGGAATGTGCTTGCATACCGCATACCGCACACATTGCTTTGCGCACCTCGATGAGATTTCCGTGTCGGCATGGCAAGAAAGATGGAACAATAATTCCACACAGCACGTCGCAACAATCCATGCCTAGTTCGAGGTCGATATGTACAAGATGTGGAGTAAGAGTGAGAGCGAATTTTCTTTGCTTTTATATAGGAAGTGCCAAGTTGCTGATCAGTGGAACACCATCATATACCTGGCCAGAGTTGTGGCCTTCATTCTTTGAGGTGGACCTCAATATTGCCCGTTGAATTCGACTGGCATTCAGGAACTAACAATGTCATCGCCAAGTTCAGACTCGACCGTGCAGGCTTTCATCTCGAGGCATCGTGCTCTCCTCGCGCAGGAACGCGATGCGGAGATCGAGCGTACTTCATTGATCTTGACCAATACTTCACCCAAACTCCTCGAACGACGTGGACTGGCACTGGGTGCACTGAGTGTGGTGTCCACCGGGGTGGGGCTTGGCGGGAAGACGTACGTGTTCATTAATTATCATGGCAGCTTACTGGACGAAGTGTAGGCTGGTAGAATTGGAGAGACCTTCGGCGTACCATTCTTCACCGTTATTCCCCCCTCATACCTTCAGGGTCGTATCTACTGGTACCATCGTGTCATCCATGGGACCTGAATAGCGTGTCTACAGGCCCGGAGATCTCGCACGAATCGAAGAGAACGTCTCAACTACACAGAAAAAGACGGGCAGTAAAGGGAAGAAAGTACAGCCCGGTGACGCAGACACAAAAAGTTCCACTGCACCGGAGGGTGTAGTGTACAAAGTTTGTGTTATTTCCCTCACTCTCTCCAACCAGCCTGAATCTTCTACAGGTTACTGACGCGCGCATTGTTATTGCTGTGGATCCTCCTGAATCTGGCGATGTTGATCTTGATTTTCCAGAGAGATGTCGTGTCGTCAAGCTCGCAAACAGCGTCACTTATGATCGGTAAAGGGAACTCCTCTCTGTACCCTTTTTCGAGTTTTGAGATGCCGTTGTAGAATGGACAAAGCTGTCGATCACTTGGAGAAGATTGCGATACCCTCCACGCGAAAGGTAACTTCGCGATTGGCCATATTTCCTTCGGATTCGCTGATCGTATTTCACTAGCCAGATGACAAGACAAACTACGAACTCACACCTCTCATTCGCGTATTGCTCGGAATCTCATCACCCTCCAAGCCGTCCAAACTAGGACACATCTCTTTCTTTGACGATTCGCTCAACCCGAGCCAGAAAGCAGCCGTCCGATTCGCTCTCGAAGCTGCGGAGGTCGCGTGTATCCATGGTCCTCCAGGTGCGTTCCATCGCTGTTTTTTTTTTCTGTCTCCTTCGTCAACGTACAATCAGGCACGGGCAAAACCCACACGCTGATCGAGATCATACGTCAGCTTACATCCAATCCACCGGACCAAAAGCCGATCCGTGTGCTCGTATGCGGTGCCTCCAACCTTTCTGTTGATAACATTCTCGAACGACTGCTTGCTCTCCCTCCCCCCGAGAAAGGAAAAGGGACACCACTCAAAGTGACGCGAATTGGTCACCCGGCGAGAGTTATGGCACGTAATGGTGTACTCGATGCGACGTTGGAAGTCAAAGCCGGCCGGAGTGATCAGGTTCATTAGTATTTATTCTCCTGAAGATGTGCTAACCGGCATTCTCAGGCAGCGCTTGCAAAGGATGTAAAAGCAGAGCTCGATGCTGCCCTTAATACACTTGCCGGGAAAAGCAGGGGAAAGGGGGCAAAGAAACCGCGTGGACTCGAACGCAAAAAGATGTGGGAGGACGTGCGTGCACTCAGAAAGGAGTGAGTTTGTGTCTGTTGCTCTGGAGTACTTATCGGACTGAGAGTACGGCAGGTATCGACACAGAGAGGGTGGTGTTGTAAAAGCGGTCCTCTCAGAGTCCCAGGTACTGGTAACCCTCACTCCAGGCAGGAATGACTGTGACCAAACACCGCCCATAGGTTGTCCTAGCCACCTGTCATTCTGCAGGCGGAAGACAAATACGAGACCATACCTTTGATGTAGTCGTCATCGATGAAGCGACTCAAGCTGTCGAAGCAGTATGTACTAGCATAGATGCTTCTTGACCGCTGAGCTCCGGTATTATAGGTGTGCTGGGTTCCCATATTCAAAGGAAAGAAGTTGATCCTGGCAGGCGACCCCATGCAACTGCCCCCTACCATCTTATCTTTAAACAAGCACGAAAAGAAAAACAAGCGCGCAAAGTCGTCAGAGAAACAACGCAAGAATGGCCCAGATCTCAAAGTGGCGTCAACTAAGTTCTCTGAGCCGGGCAAACGCGGAGATCCTTTGACGGAAAATGATGAAGACGTGAACGACTCAAATTCGGAAACTGGGACTGGTTCGGAATCAGAATCGATACACGGAGACGTGGTCATCGCAGAAGAGGCCACGGTACCTGTAGTGGACGCACCAGGAAATTCAAGCGAACCAGTAAAGACAACACCTCTTAAACGTTCTGGTTTACGTCCCCCACGAACTCTGGAGACAACTCTGTTCGACCGTCTGGAGCGAATGTATGGCCCTGGCATCAAGCGCTTGCTCAACATCCAATATCGGTATGCACCAACCGCCGTACGTCCGCCGTTGGCTCTACTTATTACCCTGCAGGATGCACACACAAATTTGCCATTTTCCATCGAACACGCTCTATGCATCCAAACTGAAATCACATGATTCTGTATCCTCACGTCTTCTCTCGGATCTGCCGAATACAAGGTCATTCACCGAGACAAAGGACGAAGAAACCGTTAAAGAGATTCTCGGCAGTCCTGTCGTCTTCTTTGATACGGCTGGATGCGAATACTATGAGCGACTAGAAGGAGACGGAGATGAAGGCAGCCGTTGTAACGAGAATGAAGCTTCAGTGATAAACATGTGGATAGAGAAGCTCGTGCGTTTTGGAGGCGACGCTAGTCTCTTTTCGATGACATTCATCTCCGGCCTGTAGGTCGAAACTGGGCTGTATCCGTCCCAGATAGCGATCATCACCCCGTACGTATCATTGTGGTGCCAACGTGGTTTCCATTTGCTGAGGGTCTGACTTGTCCTTGCGTAGATACCAAGCTCAGGTCACGCTCCTTAGTTCTTTGCTGCGTCCTGGATATGGTCCAGAGCTGGAAATCGGCACAGTGGACGGTATGCAAGGCCGCGAGAAAGATGCTGTGATCATCAGTCTTGTGCGTAGCAATGATAAGGTTGGTGTTGATAACTATGTGCCGTAACGGGATCTCACCCACACGGAATATTGGTGGGGTTACAGCGTGAGGTAGGATTCTTGAAGGAGAAACGCCGAATGAATGGTAAGTTTGGGCCCGTCACCGCACATGGGCCGGCTTCTGATGGACTTAATTTAATACCAAGTCGCGATGACGCGAGCAAAGAGACATCTCGTATGTCATCAGCACCCTCATGCGCTCACACTTTCATTAATCACGGATACACAGTGCATCGTTGGTGACTCATCCACCGTTCAACACGGCGGCGCCTACATGAAAAAGTGGCTTAGCTGGCTCGAAGCGAATGCGGATGTCCGATTCCCGGAGACATGAGAACTAATACACGGAAGAACAACAAACGAATCTCCATGCAAGGCTTATGTGAACTGTGGAGCGCTAATGAGATAAACGGACGTGATGAGCACACAGATTGAGTCATGCGGAATTAAATATCGTGTGGAGTGCATTGGAGATGTTCAACCTCAATACTCGTCAGGGTCGTTGAGTGAGGCGTATTCGGAGACTGTCCGAACGTCTTCGTATTCTTGCACAACTTCGCGCATAGCAAAGCGCATGATCGGCGTGAGAGGCGTCAGCCTTGGTCCAATGACCTCGTGTTCGTCGCCTTCATCGATCTGCCCCAGATCTCTCGTCGACAGGTTGACCGCATTCACCATCACCATATCGCCATCCTCCGAAGACTCAACGCCCACAGTCCCACTAGCCCCGCCGGCGTAAGAGCCATTGCTCAACACGCGATGTATCATCGGGGCAGGCGACACCGGTGCACTGATAACAGGAATCTCCACCTCTCTACCGACTGGCTCGGTCCAGTGCAGATTCAGCATCTTCCCTTTGATCATCCCATCCACCGCACGCACACCGATATCACGACAGAGTAAGAAGTACGGAAGGTGCTGCGTCCCGGGCTGGCTGAGTTTACTCATGACTTTGAGAAGCTGCATTGCGCTGAAATCTGCAGAGTAGTCTTCGATCGAAGACGCATCGCGGGGCGAGTAGGATTTAAAACCGGCAGGACCAAGACCAGAATGAAGAGCGTCTGGGCCGCTAGATCGTGGCCGAGGGCCTGGGGTAGATGGGGTCGTGGGGTCACGTGCAGACGTAAGTTGAGAAGAGTGGACAATGTGTAGGTTAAGGGTTGCATGTGCTTGAAGGAAGGGCGAACTGTGTTTGACTGATTCATAAAAATTAGCAAATACTGCAGCTCTTACAGTGAGAATACGCACTGTCGAAATTTCCACCGGCATTAGCTGGCAATGAGGAAGGTGAGGAAGTCAATAGACATAGCGGAAGAAGTAGCTCACTGTACTCGTTAATATAATCCTGCCAATGCGCTAGTTTACCACCGAACGCCTCGTATAATACGTCGAAAGATAACACAGGTCGCAGTGCTTCCGGAACACTCGGCAATATACGTTCCAAGAAATACGTTCGTGTTTCGCTTCTCGAGCAGTCATCGATGGTGACGATCTTGCAATGTTGCACAATATTGAGTTGGCGCAGCCAATTTTGGTAGAACGGATCACTAGTAGAATGCACGACATGGCACAAGCGGTCTTGTTTTGTTATCACAAGCATCGAATCTAGCAGACACTTCATGGTCTCTGATGACTGAACCAAAGAAGGCCTGTACGTCGAGGATGAGAACGAGTAGGAGGCTTTGAAAACGGCACATACAATTTATGTGCCTCGTCGAAAAATAACACCGGTATCTTTTTGGAAAGTTTTTCGGGTTCTTTGATCACAGAAGACGACATCCCGCGACCACTTTCGCTTGTTCTTTTGGCACGCTTGAAGAACCACCGGTTCCTATGAAGGAGGGGCGAATTGTTCACGTGAGTTCGCTCAGATGATGTATCAGACTCCTTCCGTCCCTGGTGACCGAGTTCATTGACTTCTTCTGGGGGCTCGAATTCGGCGTATCTCAGGAGGGAATGCTGCGATTTTTGTGATCGTCGGTATCATGATAGTAAAAGGAATAAAAAAGGCTTACTTGGAACAATTCCATAAGTCGGGCGACGTCACTTGTCCGTACTTGTGACCCCATACTACCCACGGCTGCTTCGGA
>JBBPJJ010000257.1:0-26006 GCA_038088635.1 Veloboletus limbatus
AGTAGAATCTTAGGGATGTGCATCTCCTCAGTGTATAAAAGGACCTATCTTACCATGTACATAAACAGTTCGTCGGCCGATCGATAAGAGCCCTTCACATAGCACGCAACCAAGAATCCAAACTGGCAACCAAGCGCTCCACAACGTCCCTTCTCGGTACCACACTTTCAGTAAATTTCAACCGTCCGAACATCCCAGCCCTTGCGAATCCATCGACGATCAGGTTTCCCAACAAAAGAAGCCAAGTCATTGTCCAGATCCACCCCACCACCCCGCCCACCTTCCGCCCCGTTAACCGCTTGAACGTCATTTCAGCGAGGACGATGGGCGCCATCATGCCAAACCCAACGAGTAGTCTCCAGGGCTCTAATTTGTCGTCGAGGATAACCATCGCGACATGGTGCATCACCGCAGAGGAGAGGAATGCGCCGACAACGAGACCCGCCCTACCCAAGAAAAAGGAGAGGGGATAACCCCCCTGGATGAGGAACATGCGGCGGTAAAACTGATGCCACCTGCGTCCCCAGAACTCGCACATCGACGTCGCGCGCCACGGGGCGTCAAAGGCCGGTGGCCATTGTTCGGGCTCTTGACCGAAGACGAGCAAGGCGATTATAGTGCATGCGTCGTAGCACAGCTGGATAAAGGCGTAGATCCCGACGAAGGCAAGTGCTGTGATGATGCTCGCCCGCAGGTATCGCGCGTGGAACGGGAGCGTTTCGTCAAAGATCGATCCTCCAGCGGCCCCGATTCCCGTAGGAGAAAACGACGAGATGGCCTTGTGAAGGACGCCGCACATGAGAGCGTGGATCACTGTAGAGAGGATTACATGGAACATAAATTCTCTCCGGTTCGTGGGGCGGGTTTCGCGTGGAATATGCACTCCGCGTGACCAATCCCAGCCATGACCGCGCAAGGTTAAAGCGAGGTCGAAGGCGTCCACAATGGTGGATTGTGATCCCTTCGCTGGACGCAAGTGCCGCACGAGCGGCTCTTTCGCTAGTGTCCAGTCAAGGGTACGGGTAACGATGGAGATCATCAAAAACTATGGAGGAATTGTAAGTCTGCCATCTGGGAAACGTTGTATGGCAAGGAACGCTCACAGCAGATATGGTATTGCCGTATTTTTGATCGGGATCGCCGAGCGACATGTCCAGAGAAGCCACCGCACGCACAGCTAATAGCGCGATAACCAGCCATAGTGCAACTCGGAGAACGTGTGTCTGCGGGGTCACAGCCAACACTGCTACAACAAAGTATCCAAGTATGGGAGGAAGGGTATACGATACAAAGGCCGTGACGTTGGAAGCCTTCATTGATAGAAGATGAACGGGATTCCACAAGGACAGAGTAGAGAAGGGCATGATTGAGTCCTCCGTATCATGCAGGATTTATAGCTGTCCATGGAATTGGCTGGAGTAAGAGGCTAGTCCGAATTGGGAGGTATGATGAAACTAGATGTACTCTGGACGACATGGGGCGCAACGCGTGGGACGACCCATTCAATGAAAGCATATTTAGAACGCCGTCCAGGTATGCAGTCTTAACGTACTTAGTGCAATGAAGCGCACGCCACTGGATAAGTTCTGACGAGATCAATCGTGCTGAGAAAAAACCTGCTGCACGTGCACTCACTTAAGTTTTTCCAGAAGAGCGGTGACGTGACTAGTAACCGAAGGCCAGGGTGAAGAATGGGCACCAGCAGGTACCTGTATAACACAAACAGTAGTAGGGAGTACATACCCGCAGAACGATGGGATGGGATCGCGGCGCAGGTACTGGGTGTGCAGATATTCCTGTCTATGTGCCAGGCACCGTGAGGGTGATAGTCATTAGCATATTTATTGTATGGAATAGATGATGCACATGCATACGAAGAAGTTTAGGTAAAGTGAAACCTGATGGGAAGGCCAATGTATGAACCACGTTGGTCGATTGACTAGCCTGACGCCACCATTGCCCAGTCTGAGTGATCGTCGCTGGCACAAGTCGCCACAGACAAAGATCCATATGTTCATATTCAAGTTCTTGCCATAACGGACAGATATTGCTTACGTGCATTTTCGTAGCCTGCGCTTCTTGCAGGTGAGACTAGCGTGGCAGTACTTTGTCTCTTTGTGACCTGTGGCACCGTACTAGCAAGTGTGTGGTTCAATCGATTGGCACTGAATGTCCGAATCAGCATGCCAGAATGAACAATGTCGACTTTGGCTTGCCTTTGTCTTCTCCCTGATTTCGATTAGGGTGCGATCAAGACAACCAATTCAAATCACAATCTCCGGGTCGCAGACTCACCGCCACATGTTCTACTCTTTTTGGCAGGTGACTGCAAATTAAGTTTGGACTTGTTTACTGGGTAGTTTTCCCGTCGAGAGTCAAGATCGAGGCTTGAGCCAGCCTTGAAAGGGGACGATAAAATGGCATACGGTATGTTTTCTTCCACTTTGACATTTTATAGCCCCCTTTTCACCGCTGTTTACGGCGTCCAAAGGTGCATCAGGTAACCGCGGTGGATTTGGAGGGAGAGGCGGTGGCGGCGGACGCGGAGGAGGTGCTGGACGTGGTGCTCCGAGAGGTGGTGGTCGGGGCGGTGGTCGTGGTGCATCTCTCACGATCCTTTTCTTTTCGTGTTCTTGGATTTTAATTGCGACATAGGTGGTGGCGCACACGGCGGTGGTATTCAAGCTCGCGGTCGAGGTGGCGCAGGTCGAGGTGGCGGTCGAGGCGCGCGTGGGGGTGGAAGAGGCGGAAGGGGAGGTGGTGGACGCGGAGGCGCCAGAGGCGGGGCCAAAGTCATTCTCGAGCCGCACCGACACCCTGGGATATTCGTCGCCAAAGGCAAGGATAGCTTGTTAGTCACGAAAAACCTCGTTCCTGGGGAGAGCGTGTATGGGGAGAAGCGGATCACGATCGAGGGTGCGGTGGAGGATACCAAGGTGGAGTATCGGGTGTGGAATCCGTTCCGGAGTAAGTTGGCGGCGGGTGTGTTGGGCGGGATGGATGACATCTTCATCGCGCCCGGGAAGAAGGTGTTGTATTTAGGCGCGGCCAGCGGTACGAGTGTCAGCCATGTCGCGGATATCGTGGGTCCCGTGCGTATCTTCCACTTCGCCGTCCGCTCCCTGTGACTGAATATACCTCTGTGGTGCACAGGAGGGTGTTGTATATGCTGTCGAATTCTCACCGCGATCAGGTCGAGATTTGATCAACATGGCCAAAAAACGGACGAATGTCATCCGTGAGTGGATCCCATTGTGGTTCAAGTGGATCTACTGAGCAATGGGACACCAGCAATCATCGAGGATGCTCGCCTACCTAACAAGTATCGCATGCTTATCTCGACCGTCGACGTGATCTTTGCAGATGTCGCCCAACCAGATCAAGCGCGTATTGTCATTCACAATGCGCAGTATTTCCTCAAGGATGACGGCCATGTTGTCATCTCTATAAAAGCGAGTTGCGTCGACTCGACGATCGCACCGTCTGCAGTATTCTCGCAAGAAGTGCAGACTCTCAGAGCCAACAAGCTCAAGCCTATTGCCCAAATTACGTTGGAACCGTATGAACGTGATCATGCGATGGTGACTGGTGAGCACGGCAAATTTTCTGGATCGCGGATGAAATATCGATTCCGCATGCAGCTCAGTACCTTCGTCACCAGTAAGGTCAGACTTTCATGGGTGGGTCTGTTGTTGCTGCTGTAAGGGAAAGAAGTTGTGTAGATGCTCTTTTTCTGCGATCGACCCGTGGTACCAAAATGTTTCACGTGTACCTAAGTAGTGCGATCACAACCTTTTACCATTCGACCTTATCCCAGCCTCGCCAACTCCATTCACCACGAGCTTGAAGCGAGGTGCAGAACGTATCTGATGAAACCGCAAGTTGAGGTCAATTTTGGGACTCCACCCGGCACGCCCCAGCGAACTTCGGTAGAGTTTCCCTTTCAACATACACAACCACATCCTTGGGCCACAGCAACCACGCAGTACGAAGAGACTTTGCCTTTGCATTACATGGCCGAGGACACGTCGGCGAGACGACGCATTGCGAGACCGCCAGTCGGTACTGGGGGGTTCATGAGCGGGGATGGACAGGAAAAGGAGACGCGGTACGACGACGAAGGAAAGGATGTGTATTCGAAGCAGAGGCTCGCAACAGGCAGAGTCAATAGCGGACGAATACACAAACCCTATTCACCACCCCCAACGTCCATCGTACGTCTCTCGACCTCCGCAGCACCTCGCTTCTTCGAACTGACGAGCATCCTCGCTAGACCGAATTCATCCAACAAAACTGGGAACATGTTCCGCCAGCGATATACACCCTTCTCTCCTGCTGGACGCGCTTTCATAAAATCGGGCTCGCCAACCTTGTCATCTGGGACGAGGCCCACTTTGGCAAGTTTGGGTCGCACTATCTCAAGCGCGAGTTTTATTTCGATGTTCATCCGCCGTTGGGCAAGATGCTCGTTGGGCTCGCTGGTCTCTTGACGGGTTACGATGGCAACTTTGAGTTCAAGAGCGGCGAGGTGTACCCCGACAGCGTACCCTATGTAGCCATGCGCGTGATCATGGCGATGTATGGTATTGCGCTCGTGCCCCTTGGGTGGTATACAGCCGTCGAGCTGGGCATGAGCCCGTGGGCGTGTCACTTGGTCGCGCTCATGGTGCTGTGTGGTACGTTGTCTATATGCTCTCAAACATGCTTTGTCGACGTGACACATGCTTCCCTCGCCAGACGTGGCATGGCTGTGTATCTCGCGGTTTATCCTCCTGGATTCGATGTTGTTATTCTTTACTTTTACTACGGTCTTTCTCCTCACCAAATTCCACAACCAACAATTTCAGTGAGTTTGGTGCTGTCGTCTGTGCATCGGACCGCTCAAACAGTGCTCAAACAGTTCGTTTTCTTTCGACTGGTGGATGTGGCTTACCTTGACGGGCATCTCAATCGGTTGCGTGACGAGGTGAGTCGGTTCGCCTTGCTCGTGTAACAGTCCAGTGACCGTCCTCTACCGCACAGTGTGAAATGGGTCGGATTCTTTGTCACCGCCGTCGTGGGTCTGTATACGATTGAGGATCTCTGGGACAAGTTTGGAGATTTACGCATGTCGACGGTAAGGCAGCAGGCAACGCACATAGATTAGCACTCACATCCCTTGTTTTTTTTTCGTAGCGCGATCAACTACGTCACTGGGGAGCACGGGTTCTCTGTTTGATCATCCTCCCCATTCTTGTCTATTTGACCTGCTTCAAAATCCATTTTCTCATCTTGAATCACTCGGGTCCTGGTGATGCACAGATGAGCTCGCTCTTTCAGGCACATCTTGTCGGCAATGACTTCTACAAGAATCCGCTTGGTTTGTGTTACATCGTGGTTTTAATGACTTAGTTGTGCTCATGCGGATAACATAGAGGTTGCATATGGTTCTCAAGTCACGATCAAGAACATGGGGTGGGGTGGCGGCCTGCTCCACTCGCACATTCAAACGTACCCCGCCGGTTCCGCGCAGCAGCAGGTGACGTGTTATCACTACAAGGATAACAACAACCTTTGGACCGTGCTCCCCAGTTGGGACGAGCCCCAATACGATCCGAATGAGCCGCTCCGGTATATTGGCCACGGTGATGTTGTACGACTGCAGCACGGGCCGACGACACGGAACCTGCACTCGCACCCGATCCCGGCGCCCATTACCAAACACAATCATGAAGTCTCTTGTTATGGTAATGCGACAATCGGAGACGTGTATGATCATTGGGTTGTGGAAATCGCGGACGATACGACTCAAAGCAGTCGTGTGCACTCGCTCACGACCAGAATGCGGTTCAGACATCAATCGCTTGGATGTTATCTGTCCGCAGCGAACACACTTTTACCGCAGTGGGGTTTCAAACAGGTCGAGGTCAGTTGCGTGCAGCAGAATGATCCGAGTGATGGGCATACATACTGGAATGTGGAGAGTCACTGGAACGATCGACGTGTGTTCTGCGTGTTGTGTTGTTGGGTATCACTACTCTGACGCCTTTTTTTTTTTTTTTTTTTTCAGTGCCCGCGGGCAATATGAAATTATACAGGACGTCATTCCTGCGCGATTTCTGGCATCTCAATGTTGCGATGATGACATCCAACAATGCGCTCGTACCAGATCCGGACAAGGAAGACATTTTGGCGTCGGCTCCGACGGACTGGCCATTCATGCGGTTGGGTCTGCGGATGTGTGGCTGGGGGGACGATCAGGCGAAGTATTATCTTTTGGGGACGCCGATTGTGTGGTGGGGTGGTTCTGCGAGCATCGTTGTGTCCCTCTTGTTACTTGGGCTTTACCTATTCCGTCAACAGCGGAAATTCGTCGACATGGATGCGCGTGAGTGGCCTCGTTATTCAGTGCTTGTGTACACCTTTTGATGAGAGAGACAGAGGGGTGGGGTCACTTTATGTACGTGGGCAAGATTGCGTTTTATGGCTGGTTCCTGCATTATGGTATGTGTTGAGTAGGTTTATGTGTTCGGTCGTATCTGATGGATGCGCTTGACAGCCCCGTTCTTTATCATGGGTCGGGTGACCTATGTCCACCACTATGTGCGTCTCCAAACGTCGACCATCTACGCCTCTCGTTGATGAGTCCCCCCTTTTCTAGCTTCCGACGTTGTATTTCTCGGTATTGATGTTTGCGCACGTCCTCGATCACTGTATATTCTCGGCACGGTGGAAGGACCATACGAAGCGCGTTGCGTTTGGTGTGGTGGCGTCTTTGATCGTTGCCAACTTTTGGTGGTTTAGAGGACTGGCGTGGGGAATCGAGGGCCCGATTAACGACCATTGGGGGTTGTTGTGGCGACAGGTGAGAGTAGTTGGCGTCGCTTTTGGTGTGCTGATAACTGATTTCTTTGGCACAGACGTGGAATATTTATGATGCATGAGGGAGGAGGAGGGTCATTTTACTACACTATGCTACATAGACTGGATTTGTTCAACGGAAAAGGAGTTGCCATAAAAGGAATGGCTTCTACAACGTGCTTCCAGCAAGGCGTTGCAGACGATCAGCAGAACTGAGAACAGAACAGAAACACAAAAAGCCGCGCATTCCCACTTCCACGATACCATCATCACGATGCACCTCCGGACACCTCAGCTCCCTGAAATCGATGGCTCTCAGGGTGGTGAGTACTCGTGGCGGCGTTTGTTACGTCTCTAGGCTGACTGGGTTCTCCCCTCCAGCATTCATTGGGGTTGTAGTGACGTTGAGCGTCCTAATCGTCGTCTGCTGTGCGGCCGTCTTTTACCTCCTCCGCCATCACGAACCAACGGAGCAAGACCGCGCTGCACGTCGAGAACTGTATCGACGTGCGCGCGAGCATACGCACGCACACCCCGTGACGTCGTCGAATCCGAGTGCGTTCGGCGGCGGTGTGACACGTTCGCTCGGGACCAAGGCCAAATCGTGGTGGCAAAGCGTGGGTGGGGGAGGAGGACGACGAGGTGGGCGTGGTTGGATCCGCGCGGGGTCAGATGACGAATGGGCGACGCATTCAGTGCACGAAGGGGATGATTCTGAACTGGGTGGGGATCGCCCGAGGTCACTTTCAGTGCTCGACCAACCGACGCGGGATATCACACGGCGCGGTGCCGACTCGGAGGGTGGGGGTGGGGTTCGCGTCGTCGAGTCGCCGTTGTCGGATGCGGCGAGCGGGTTTATCCATGCGGCGTATGCGTATGCGGACGCGTATACGTATACCGATCCGTTTTCGAAGACGACGGCGGTGCAGCGGTCGCAGTCACCGCCCTTGTCGTCCCCTGCGTCGTCCCCTGCGAGCATAGACGACTCGGACAGCCACCACGAGGCGGCGCACGACTCTGGTGAGGATCACCGACATCGTTCGACCATGTCCAACAGCTCTGTGTGGACGCATGCCGGTTCCAAGTTTGTCGAGGATATATGATGATACTGATGTGTTATTGTCCGAGTAGTGTTTTTTGTCTGTGTGTATGTCAATCTGGACGCTGTGTAGAGCTCATTGTCGTCGCATCGCATGTAGGTGTGTATCCTAAGTACTAGTAGGACGTGATTCAACGAATATTTGCTGTCCCTTATCGACACAATCGAGTCATGTTAGTAACGCAGCATTTGTCCCACACTTTGCCTTTTCTTTTTCCCCCTCATCGTCCCGAGCTTCTCCTCGACTGACTGTACTTTCCTGCCTTACCCCGGACTTTGACCTCTTGGCCTCTCTAGAGTATATCACATCTTCAAGTCTCTCTTGCATCGCCGTGTGTCCTTCCTCAGGTCCCCTCCCACCGCCATATGGACTTATATTTCTCCTCTCCAGTCCAGTCTTCCTCGATCCCTTTCTCCATCAACTTTCCAGCTCGTTTCCATGCAGCCCGTTCCACATCCTAGCACAGTGCAGGGTCAGGTTACCTCACGCCCCTACAAGTGTCCCTATCCCCTCTGCGGTCGCGTTTTCAGCAGACTCGAACACCACGTTGGTCTCCTGTCATCTTCTCTCGCTGCGTTCTGATCTCTGATCACTATTCCTCAGACGCGTCATATTCGTACCCATCATGCAGGCGAAGGGCCTTACATCTGCACCTATCCCGCCTGCGGGAAGCGTTTCTCTCGTTCGGACGTACTCACCCAACATTCCCGAATACATAACAACGACGACACCGCCACCAACATGGCCACTCATACTTCCATAGGGAAGCCCAAGCCAAAGTTCGAAATCAGCCTCCCTGGTGACTTCGAACCTGATATTGGTCTCTACTCCTCTAATCGAATCACCGATACTCGTATTCAGGATGCCGCAACCATCAGAGCCAAGAAAAAGGCCAGAAGCCGAGCGAACAGCAATGATGAGGTACGTAGCCCTTGGCTTCTTGCGGGACCCAAAATCCCCATTGTTAGCTCCCCACGGCATAAGTCGCTCATCGCTGTATCTCATCAGGAGCCTTCCTATGCGCGACCCACCTCTCTCGGCTCATATGAGGCATCTCACCATCCTCGCCAGTCGCAAACACAACTACTACCCGCAGATCCCTCCGCCATTTCTACATTGTCTAGTTTAGCGATGCATGATCCATATGCCTTTGGGCCAGAAGCCGTAAGACGTATTGGATATGAAGCTTGGCATGCAGAGATACTCCGCCCTGGTGAATGCGAAGCTCGCAGTGCCGAAGTTTTCCCCGCCACCATGAGACCAGTTTCAATACCGTCGCCAGTAGAAGAAGATCTAGACTGGCCTTTGGATGGATCCATTCCAGGCAGGAAGAGAACAAGTAATTGGCAGATGACTGAGATGCGGCAAAATGTTTGTCTGATGTCGGGCTCGCGTTCCGCTGCTTCAGGAATGGCAACGGATGGTCAAATACCATCTTTTAACTCATCCTATCTGCCGATATACCACCACCGGCGGCTCGATTCTTCTCCGTCCCTGAGCTTGCCCTTGGGTTCAAAATTAGAATCTATCGTTACCCATCCACAATTCGCACATTCACGTTTATCAGACCCAGCTCCTGGTGCCTCTGCCAAGGTTTCGCCGCAAGGAATGTCAGCTACCTGGCCCATGTACACACCGCCCATAAGCCCCTTGCTTAGGCCACCTCACAGGCTCAATCTTCATTGGACAAATCCCTCCCCAGCACTGCCGCTCACGATGTGCCTGCCCACACAGCCACTCCAGGTAAGGACTTGCAATATCTTGAAGCATCTGAGATGATTTTGTTTACTCTCTTCTTATCTGTCTATAGAAGTCACCCAAACATGTAAGTTTCATGACAGTATGGCAATCAAAGAATCTACTAATCAATCTTCAAAGGCTACTGCCCACCTATCTTCACCTGTGTTGTCTAGTTTGTTTTCTTCACCATCTGATGGGGATCAAAGCCCATTTATGGTGTCACTGGATCCTATGATGGGGATCAACTTCATCAAGCTCGAAGTACAATATTGGGAGGGTGGAAGATTTGGTGATGTGTACAAATGCTGGTATAATGGTCAGAATTCAGTTTCAAAGGAGGTTAGAGACTTGTTTGAACTTATGTTCATTACTCATACTTCTGCCCTAGTTTGCTGTGAAAGCTTTTAGATTCAAGTTTACATTGGGGGATGAGGTAGATTATAGAGCTTTTAAGGTAATGGTATCTAATCAATTGATTGCAATACTTTTGAAAACAAGAAACATAGATTTTCTATGATGAACTTGAAGTTTGGAAGAAGCTTCATCATGCCAACATTGTACCATTCTTTGGTGCTGCAAATGGTTTTGGAATGCTTGGTACAACATCACTGGTTTCTTTGTGGATGCCAAATGGAAGCCTTCAAAAACTCCTAGAAAACCATAGTGAGAGGCTTAGTGTTTCTCACTGCTTGCAGCTGGTATGTTATTTTCATTTGTACTGTTCCTGCATTTCCTAATCCTGTACTGCCAATAGTTATTAGACATAGCCAATGGGCTCCACTATTGTATGTTATTTGATTTAAAGCTTAACTTCAAACTGATGACATTGGATAGTGCATTCCTTTGCTGACTTTCCAATTGTTCATGGAAATCTGAATTGTGTATGCCTACATTATAAAATCACATGCTACTTGGCTAATATCAAACAGAATAATGTACTTCTTGACAAAGATTACTCTGCATGTTTAGTTGATTTTGGCTTTCCTTCTCTTATGGAGAAAATGCCTAAAGTCTCAACCTACTTCAAAGGATCTGCTATACAATCAACTGCACTAAGGTGGATTCCACCAGAACAAATTGAAGAAACATATGTAAGGACAATCAATTGTGATATCTATGCTTTTGGATGCATCAGCCTTCAGGTATGTCCAGATACATAGATTTAGAATCCAGGTGTAGTCTTACCTATTCAAAGGTGTTGTCTGGTAAACAACCTTGGTCAGAGGTTCAGGATGATACCACTGTCATCTTGTATTTGGCAAAGGGTGACAGGCCTGGCCGTCCAACCTCCCAGCATATAAATGACCATTATTGGGAGTTTATTCAAAAGTGCTGGTTACCAGTCCATGATCAACTGTCATCTGAAATGGTGATCTATATTGTTCAGGGCTTCTTGAATGATTCCCCAAACTCTCAGCCTTTGCATGAGTTATTTGAATCATTATCTGATGCTGATGTATCAACCTTGGATGATGCATCATCCTCTTCTGCTATGATTCCTCCTGGTTATGATATCAATGCTATTCAGCTTCCAAGTGTTTGTTTTGATTAGCTTACAGAGGCATGTTTGTACTACTTTCTTGCTCAAAGCTTTGATTGTAACCTATGATGACAATTGGTATAGAAGGTCAACAGTTGATTCATTCTCCTCAGTTTAAGCAATTTAATATGATAAAGGTTATTGAGCCATAGGTTCAAATAGAAAGTCGGAAAAAAATGCTATTTCCAAGTATGTACTGTATACACTATAAGATGTCCAGTTCTGCATAAACATCCTTGAAGAAATCAATATTAATATCACATGTCAATCCTGGAACTATGATCATGTTTTCAGTAGCTACTCTCTTGAATTCACCATGTGGCTGTTGTGCAAACACTAGTGCATTGAAAGGTTGTTCCAGGCATGCAATCAATTTCAATCCTTGGATACACTTGTCCAGTGCCGTGGAAGGAACTTGATTGGGTGCCACGACGGACCGACATTCTGACTCAACACCCATTATTACTTCATCGCTACCAGGCTGTGCATTCGAGTCAGTCGTCAATTCCACCGCGTGTCCTGAGCTGGGATAGACCTTGCCATACACGCGCCGAATTTCATGAATCCATGGATGTACAAATACCAGATGCTGAGAGTGATCGAGTGGGAGTATGTCTGTTGTCGTGAATTCAATCTTGCCAAGCCCAGAAACGTTGGCACGATAGACATGAGGATTGTCATGGCGTCTGTCGAGAACCTTGACATGGAATGCGAGGCACGGAAGGTGCAAGCGACGGTTTCCGAAACGTACTGGTGGCAAACGAATGATCTGGTCACAGATTGCCAGAACTTGCTCTTTTCGAAATCTAGTCTGCAGCTCTGCTACCCGCTTCTCCAATTCTTCCGGTGTCATGATCTCCGTAGTGTATGGCGTCTGGAAGTAAACGGAGAGGGAAAGAGGGAGGCAACTGTTGAATGGTGATGAGGTTCCGTTCCATGCGAGCACGGTCACGTCGCCCGAGCGAGCAATGATTTCTTGCAACAGGTTGCCGAGGGCAGCTTTCTTTTCGCCATACTTGGGGCGTATATCGCTCTGGAATATGCCCATCAGAGAGTACGCCTCGTCTTCTTCTTCCTTCGCATTGCGCGTCGAAGCTAAGCGAAGCTTCTCGCGCACCGTCAGATGACCCGGACGAAACGTGATGATGGTTCCAGGGGAGATACCCATCAAGCTGGAAAGTTCGTCTATGATCGCACCGGGTTCCTTGTGGTTCGCACGTGCATCTCCAAGGTATGGATTCCAGTTGCAGTCATAGAAGCGAACGACCTTTGGCGCAAGCAACTCTTGTAACGTCCAGGCTCGGGTTATCCAACGGCTACGTGTGAGTGCCCCAGGACCCGCTTCCACATTCGCAAGGAGCACTAGCGTCGCCGCAGAGCTTTCATACCAATGGTACATGAGAGTGAGGGATTGGTTGATGACCGACTCGGAGCTCGTCTCCTTGTCGATACAGCATGTATCTGACCAAGCCCAGAAGTGACCGAGCCTGTAGACTTCTTCACAGAATCTGCGCAACTTAGCTTTCAGGGGGCATGCTGAGATATCAAGAGCCCACACAGATTCGGCCGAGTTGACATCCTGATAAGTTGGCTCTTCTCCCTCCCATGTGTGGGAGAACATCACATACTCGAAATACTTTGAAACGGCTTGCACGATCTCTTCATGCTCTGACTTCCTCGTCACAGAAGAGACAAGCTTCGTGAACGCTCGACTCTGGCGGAATACACGAGCTCGTTCCGTCTTATGGCAGAGGCGGCCGCTCGTGACATCGATGAGCACAAAGGGGCGTGTTGTGAGGACCTTGCCAACCTCTTTGTCAATGACCGCCACTGTTTCGTCAGGTGACATATAGGTCTGGCGTAATTCTGCAGTGGTATTTATATGCTTTTCACAACAAATACTGGGTGGACTTACGACGAATTTCTGGATCAAGGTGATTCTCGATGGCAGCGAGAAATTTGCTATACGCTCCGATTGCCTCATCGTATTGTTGGGCACCATAGAGTGCAGCATGCCTCCCTTCATACCCCCAAGGGCACGAAGGGTCCATTCGAATCGCCTGCGTGATGATGTGGCTAGGGATGACGCGAAGGAGAGAGATGCACGCCCATACCTCGTGCGCATCGCGTAGGGCATCGCTCCACAAGCCAGCTGCCGTTTGTACCCTACTCCGCTTGATAAGAAGGTTTACAGTGATCGGGGGACCGAGGGACAGCGCAGCTGTGTACTGTGCGATTGCCTCATCGAATTTAGCAGACTCGGATGCAACATCACCATTGTGTTCGCATGCAGAGACGCATTTCTTGGTAAACTCTAGGGATGAGAGCTCATGCAAGCATCAACGAATCGGTAGCATAGCCTCACCTGTGAGCCAGTCGGTGCTCACCCGGCTCAATCGAGCTTCCCCGTCTAATATGTTGGCTGTCTTCAAAAACATCCCTGCAGCCTCCTTCGTATACCCAGCATCATATAGGGTTTTGCAAATACGCCGTTGAGCAGAAATCTGCGTTAGGTTAAAGGGCTCCCCGAATATCTTCGGAGCATTAGCGCACTTTATAGCATAGTTGGTTATAAAGCTCACGAGTGAGATTGTCATTAAATGAGAACCTTTATAAAGCGGAGCGAGGAGCTGTGCATGTTGGAACGACCGTATTGCAAGATCAAAGTATGCTATGTTCAGGTACATACTTGCAAGAACCTACGAGAAATATCAGTGGGGCCTTCCACAATCACTCTTAATTTCATGGACGAACCTGAGTACAGCAATATGCTGTGTGGTCGTTCTCCGAACGAATTAGATCTCGTACGCGCGAAATCGCGTCATCATACTTTCCGGATATATACAAGAGGATGGACTGAATGAAACAGAGCTCAAACTGTGACCAAGATCGAACAAAAATAGTACACACCTTGATGAGCAGAAGAAAATTGTTTTCGCTGCGATCGCAGTCCCGAGATGCGAGGTCGAACGCCCACAGTGCGGCTTCACGTTTGCCTTGGCCAATGAGTGCGAGTGAAAGGGCGACATGGCCAATGGGCGACGGTTGAATTTCCAGGGACTGCAAAATCCGATTGAGCATGACCGAATAACGAGATTACAGAGCATTTGCCTTTGTGGCGTCATCGATCGCTGCGTCGCATAGTTTCAAACGTGTTCGTATCAATGCACGGTTAGCGAATGCGTGATGGCTGGGGTGTTGCATAATCTCTTCCGAAAGTACAACTTCAACGTTCGTGGGGTTGTCTTGAATCCACGACTGGACGGTCGCATCGCTCACATGCATGAGAGGCAGCTGCAATACAGGTTGTGGATGAGTGTTCGTCACAAAGGGAAGGATACATGGACAGTGATAAAGCCAAAGAAGCTGATGTAGTGAGACAACAGAGACTTACGCCGACGGTAAAGCAGAGTTTGGGAAGCTTCTCATAGAGATCATGAACAGAAATTTTCCAGTCTTTTGTCCCGCATACAAGATATCTCCCATCGGAGGAGATGTTGAGGCATCGAACTATTGCAGGGTGCACAATGGGATCACCTAGCTGCTTATGCGAATCGGGGTCCCAAAACGAGACAGAAGAACCTGCGGAACATGTGATGAACCTCTCGCTGTTCACAATGGAGACGGGGCTGTTGGAGTCCTGGAGTGTCCATTCTGAGTGCGAGAAGGTCGATGGATCCTCGGGCGGTGAACCGAGGCAAACGATTTTTCCGGGAGATACGACATAGAGCTTGCGGCCATCGGTGGACCAAGCGAGAGGTGTGCTTGGGTTCCGGTCGACTGGGATGGCGATGTCAAATAGTTGAACCGCCGTGCCAACTTCGAAAACTCGAACACCGCGATTCACTGCGGCGGTTGCTATGCGTTCATCACCTGGAGAGAATTTGACCCCGGTCACGTAGTTGTCGTGCAAGATGGGATCGATGAGGCGTTGTCCGGACGTGATGCTGAAGATGCGGACCGTCTTGTCATCCGCACCCGAGACAATTCTCGTTGAGTCGTTCGACACGTCGATCGCGGACACGCATTGTTTCCTGATGTTGTGCTCCTTTATTTCGTGCACTCTCTTGTGAGTCCTCGCGTTCCAGACTTCCATCCTTCCCAATCCTCCCGTAACGATCCAACGACCATCCTTCGATACAACAACAGCATAAACTGGGCTGCTGGTTTCCAATGTCATTTTCATCTGAGCGTCTTCGATCCAAAGTACCCCTTCTTGGCACCCGCAAAGGACGTGTCTCTCATTCTCCGCGAAAGTGACGGAAAAGACGGTATTGTCATCATGATCAAGCTCTATGATCCTCGCATTATGGCCTTAGAAATCAGTGAACACTGCAGTTTCACCCTGCTACCAGTACGCACCTATCATAATTGTTCCCAACGTACCCACACCAAAAATAATATATGTGCAGGCCCTTGATGTTCCGGTCGGTTTTTCCCCGGACCGGTGTTCTACTCCTGTCAGCATCGACAACAAGGTCCAGTCCACACCGCCGGCAGTGGTATACCCTGACATTCTTAGCTGGCGACAAACGGATCTTATTGCTATGCATCGAGCGCGGGTTTATTCAGGAATATTATTATTAGTGAGTGCTACTTGGCACATATACATGGAACCTTGATCATGACAAATCTAAACACCAAACACAATCGGGGAGGAACTCGAGGAATCCCAGACGACAGTACTATGATCATCATGATGCTGAGATCTGTCTCAGTGAGCAAGCCACAGTGCTGTACACAGGTCATTTATTAGTAATGTCCCACGTGCATCCTTACTCGAGTGCATGTTATTCACGCGCAGCTTGCTGTGCAATGTTCAACCCTGTCTCATATCGCACTGTCGAAGTTCAAGATGAAAAGACCTCTACAGCGTTACAAGACTCCACAGGACGTATACGCCAGACATCTGGTATCGCACCGTGGATATCCGCTGTGGATTCCGGAGCTGAAAATCCAGCTTCCGAAGGATTACCAGGATCATGGACTCAGAATCGGGGATGTCGGTTATGTCGTCCCTGAGCAAGGTTGTTTTGAGGTCCTTTTCAACATATGCCTTCCCCTCGATCATGATCTTCACCGAGCCAGGCGCCTTCCCAGGAACTTCCAACCCATCACACTCGATGAAGTTGATATCGCAACTTATCCTGATATTGAGGATGCTGGTTGTGTCATTTCGACGTCTTCTGTCAAAAAAATCGAAGCCAGTCCTGTTGAACAACCGTGTGTTTTTTCGAGTAGCAACTATATTGATAGGTGGCATAGCTCATATGCTGCAATGCAGATCCGACTTCAGATTTACCCTTTCTGCCAGCGAAGGCGCGCTGCTCATCCTTCCTCAAGGTGCCGACCAGCATTCACTGCAGAGTGATCGGTTATTTGGAGAGTACGCGAAGCAACATGCAGCTGAATGGTATAGATTTGTTGAAGAGGATCTCAAACGAACAATTTCCTATGATTCCCTTTACTTGATTACTGGGTTTTACAAGGCGCCCTCTTTTGCTCTCGCTTCATTTCAGGAAGCTGAAGGCTCCGGAGATATCCCTGCACCGTTCAAGGTCACGCAGTTGGAGGGGGGTGGTGTAATTCGAGGTTACAGTTGGAGCACTACGCGCGCTTTGAATAAGCGTGTTGGACCCAAGAGATACAACGGGAAAGCAAACCAGGCTGTATACATTAGTGGGTTCAAGGTTGCCGTCAGAGCCGAGCCAGCAGGCAGGAAACAAGTTTCAGTGAAGGCAGACGACCCTTCTACTCAATCGCGGCGCGAAGAGTTCACAGACACTGTAGACTCTCAAGATCCCGATGAGTTCAAGAATGACCAATCTACAGAGTCGACTCGTACTAGCCAAGGCAGCTCGACGAACCACGGCACCCAGCGCACAATTGGGCATGTATCCCTCCAGCGTATACCACATGTATTACAGGTCCGTTGCCGTAAACCTTATCTGCGCGAGGACTAATAGACCTCCCAGCCGTTCCATCCATCCGATACTATCAATCGATATCTACTTCGAAAGGTTTTTATCATATTCTGAGCTGAGGTATGTGTCACTAATGGAACCCTTCTAGGATCCTTCTGCAACTATCGCAATCACCCATGATAGTCAGTGGGCTACGCTCCTCAAAAGCGTGCGTCGTCAGTTGTTTTGCTGCTCTTTCGAGTTTTCCAATTGCATCTACAGACTAAGGGGCGGCTTGGACCACATGATCTCGCAGAGGAAAGCTTGGTTGCGGAAGCTCTTCGCGAACAATATGTTATAACTTCACATGACGGTCGGTACCTTCGCGTTTATGCTGTGACAATATTTCATTCGCTGTAGGATCTGTCTCCAGAGCAGGACGTGCACTAGAGACACCTGGAGTCCTGATATCCAAGACCAGTCAAGAGTTCCTCAGGATGACTCGTATGGGTAGGGTGATGGCTACTGGTCCTCAGAGGAATACTCACTTCTATCTCAAGGGACGTATATGGAGATCATGGTATTCGTTCGTCGAGGGACTTTGAAAAAGAGGTATTCGTGCCCACCATATGACTTCTTATATCGGTAACACCTGACTCCATAGCTGGTATCGACTGCTCGTCCACTCACACTGTTGAAACAATCGGATCTCCACTACGCGAGTGGCACGTCGTCCGACAGCATCAGATCCCCCCATACGCGAGAACGACCGGAGATGCCTTCTGTGGCTGACGAGAACTATTCAGATCGTCCATTGCAGGTAAGAGCTTGCATCCCTTCGTTGTCACTATCATCCGGATGCTTAGGTACGTTTGTTTCATCCGTGTATAGTCCCTTACCGTTTCCATCCCCTCCGGCAACCACACACAAGAACAAGTCATTACTGTCGATTCCGATGAGGTGAGTGTCCACGCAGTATTAGAATCTGTCGGTTGCTTACAATTTCTGTAGCAACTTAATTCTGCGATTTCTCATTTCAATTCGCCCTTGCTACTTGGATCATCCTCTCTACGAGACGATAGTCTCTTTTATTCCTTCCCGGAGCCACCGGATCTTACATCTGACATCGTCAAAGTGGAAAATCGATGCCAGGAGGGAGGAACTTTCGGTGATATATATAAGTGCCAATGTAACACCCACTCTGATTTAAAAGAGGTTAGAGGATCCACACCCATACCCGCACGCTACCTATACCAAACCCAGGTTGCTCTCAAAATCTTCAGATTCAAGATCGCATCAAAAGACGAAGCGAACTATAGATTGGTTGAGGTAACGATAATCGATATGTTCATTGCACACGTATAAGCTGAAGCAATACTCAGAGACGTCGTCGAGAACTTGACATTTGGAGGAGACTGAGCCATGGGAACATCATGCCATTCCTGGGTATCGTGCGCGGTTTCGGAAGGAGAGGTATATCATTAGTTTCTCCTTGGATGCAAAATGGGTGTCTTCACCGATTCTTGGAGAGGTACGATGAAAAACTCAGCGCCGCACACCGACTAGAATTGGTAGGTCGGATCCACATTCACTATTCATCTTCTGGTCATTCATCATTGGATAGTTACTGGACATCGCTAATGGATTGCATTACTGTACGTGGTCTGCATCTGCGCTCCGTATCAAAATATTCACAACTCGGTGGATAGTGCATACATTCCATCTCTTCCCGATCATCCATGGAAACCTCAATGCTGTGCGTTATACTCGATATATCATACCATATTTCTCAGTGCTTGACAGGTCAACGTGCTTCTCGATGAGCATTATACTGCACGATTGGCTGGTTTCGGTAACTCTTCCGTCGTAGGGAACATACCCGAAACGTTGGCGTACCTCAAGATGGCAGCCGTGCGTCCAGGCACATTGCGATGGACTCCACCGGAGCTTCTTGAAGCATCGGACACGTTCCAAACATCCATCACAAGTGATATCTATTCCTTTGGATGCATCAGCCTGCAGGCAAGCCAAATTAATGCGAAATCTGGTTCTATTCTCATCTATTTAAAGACATTCTCTGGGCAACAACCATGGTCCGAGGTCCAGGAAGATGCCACCGTTATTCTCCGCTTGGCCAAGGGTCAGCTGCCCGACCGCCCGGTCTCCCAGCGCCTGGATGACCGTCAGTGGGAGTTCATTCAACGATGTTGGTCATCAGTCGAGGATCGGCCTTCATCGGAGATGGTGGTCCATTCTATTCAGCACTTCTTGAACAATCAGTCGAATCCTCACCCTCTCCACCAAACATTTGCGGCATTGTCCAGTGACCGAGCCGTATCTGCTTCCGGCAGTTCTTCGATGTCGTCTTCCGTCCCAATTCCTCCCGCCGATGCGCAGCGATCCTTGAGTGTTCGTTCGGATGATGATATGACAGGTAAAGCGATTGCATCCCCTCTGTTGCTCAGCGAAAGCATATCATGTCGTTCAGATTCTGAGGAAGACAGTAAAAGTACCATGACGCTTCCCACCGCATCGGGCTCGAACATGGCTGCATAGATGGTCATGGCGATGACTACCCGGCGTGTAACTGAAGAACAGCGCATACAAGATGTTGAAACTGCATATAACATGCGGTGTATCGCATCGCAAGAAGACAACTATTCAGTATCAATATAGGTACATACTCGTCCGGATAGAATGTGTAATCTGGATTTCTTTGGTCCGACCTAGTCCTTAGGTATGTATCAAAAAAAGGTTTCGAAACTATAAGTGTACAATATGCATAGTTCAAGCAATGAATTATATAAAAAAAGCAGGTCAGAACAAGCGTTCTCGTAGGCCAAATCATTAGCCGGTCTTAACAACATCAAGAGTGACGTTCGTTGTCTGCAACTGTGCAGTTAGGCCCGCCTGCAGTGTCACAATTCAAAAAATCAGTGCCGCATCTACGGTTCGCGACCGAGATGCAGTAAGAAAAAGGGGATACTAGTACACACCCCTAGGAGGAAAAAGTGCGCCACACCGAGCTGAATAGCACCGCTGTACCATGACGGTATGGCGACGGTGAAGTTTTGATACGGATCCCAACTATCGGGGTATAATTTTGGACTGTACGGACCGTCGTAGAGGATAACACCCAGGACCTCGGAGGCGCCTGGGCACTCCGAGTCGGACGCGCAGGGAAATGCACCGATCACAACAGCGACCTCCTGGGAGCCAGTCAGTGTCATCTAGAACGTGGACAATCTTCAGAACCGGGGAAAAAGGACAATCTGAGGTGGGGGGTGCGTTACCGGTTTGTCGAGCTGGACGGTGATGTTCGCACCAGGGGCCACCTTGGTATTTGGTGCAGGTAGGCTGATGCCGATGTTTTGCGCAAGGACGGCGCTTGCCAGCGCTGCGGCACACAGAACGTTCACAATGGGCTTGAACATGATATGCGAGGCGAGACTGGATAAAGGAAGAATGAGGAGCAGCGCCCACTTTACCCCAAGCCTTGAGTCTTCACTTTATACTGCATATATACGTCGATAGTGCGGAGTTCTTGATTTGAACATTGTTCTTGATTTGAACGTTCATAGTCTATACCATTTCTAGGACGGGGTCCCATCAGCGGTCATGCCAACCCGTAACAGGCCCGCATGGGAACGCGTCAGTGAAGCGTGACGGTGATGAATTTCCGACGGATGCCCAGGCTTTCGCAATCCATATTCGGGTACGGATGGTGTTTTGACGGCCAGAGGACGGAACGGGATGATCTTTGAAGAAATTAGTAGAATCCGATCCAGTGTCGATGAGTCTACAGTAGAAAGACCTTGGGTTCTCTGGAAGTTTCAATGAAGAACGCCTTTATGGACTAAAGGTAAGAAGTATGTACCGTTGAGCGACAAAAAACCCAAAGGTATTTACGTGCCAAACGTCACCGTTACAGTTGGACATCGCTGTCAGTCTTCCTGCACACAGCCTGCGCAGTAATGCACGAGTCTGTCACCGAGTTTCACATGACCGCTGGGGGCCTGGGCTAGGTACCAGGTGTATGATATGCACGTCGCGAGAGACCCTTTGGCCTATGCGTCCGGATCTCAAAGTTTGATCGTAAGCTCGACTGTTATCCGACCAGGACCTACAAATGCAGCTAGCCAAGAAAGTGTCAAGCCAGAATACTGCGATCAGTTGAGAGTCTGTGTATATGGGGTTGCAGAGGGCGATGTGATTATGAACATTATACTCTATCGCCTGACTCTATCAAATTTGCACCCAGATTGTCTGGCACTGCCAGCATTGGATCCACTTGTTTCTTCAACAGACCACCGAAGAGAACGCCACCGTTGGCAGCACGGAATGCGTCAATACGAGCCTCGACTTCGGGTCGGAAATGACGCATGAGACCTTGAACTGGCCATGCAGCAGCGTCACCGAGGGCACAGATTGTGCGTCCTTCAATTTGTTTGCTGTAGACGGAATCAGGTGGGTTGTATAGAACGAGAGGACGAAACCCTACGTGAGCTCGAGAAGCATGTCGATTTCTCGGCGGTGGGCGCGGCCCTCGACCATACGGTCCATCATGTTCATCATCCATGTAGTACCCTCACGACAGGGAGTACATTGACCACAAGACTCGTGTTTGTAAAACTAGGAAACTCGTCAGTAAGAAAGCACGAATAATCATCGTATAGACCTAACTGAAGCGAACCGTGCGATAGCAGCAATAATGTCCGTACTCTTGTCCATGACGATTACAGCACCCGTACCCAAACCCGACTGTGCATCCTTGAGCGAGTCATAATCCATGAGAACCTCAGAACATTTGTCGATGGGTAATACAGGGACAGAACTTCCGCCCGGAACAATCCCGAGTAGGTTGTCCCAGCCACCTCTGACACCGCCACAATGCCGTTCAATAAGTTCCCTGAGTGGAATACTCATCTCTTCCTCGACCACACATGGGTTGTTGACGTGGCCACTGATACAAAAAAGTTTTGTACCCTGATTACGCTCCCGACCGAAACTAGCGAACCAGGCCGCCCCACGACGACAGATGGTTGGTGCAACAGCAACCGTCTCAACGTTTGCGACAGTTGTTGGACAACCAAATAGACCGACATCAGCGGGAAAGGGTGGCTTCAGGCGGGGTTTTCCCTGTTTACCCTCAAGTGATTCAATAAGAGCCGTTTCCTCGCCACAGATGTACGCGCCAGCGCCGCGGTGGACGTAAACATCGAAGGAGTAACCCGAACCGCAGGCATTTTTGCCGAGTAAGCCGGCGCGATATGCCTCGGTAATGGCTTGTTGGAGATGGTTAGCCTCTTGAACAAACTCTCCGCGAATGTAGATGTATGCTGCACTCGCGTTCATGGCACGACCAGCGACAAGACAGCCTTCGACAAGCTTGTGAGGATCACCACGGAGAATCTCGCGGTCTTTGCACGTCCCTGGTTCACCTTCATCGGCATTGACCACGAGATAGCGGGGACTGAGACGAAGTGAGCCTGACAGAATGCAGCAGTAGAAGGACATACCGTTTGTCTTTCTCCCAGCCAGGCTTGTTCATGAACGACCACTTGAGCCCGCTAGGGAAACCGGCACCTCCGCGTCCTCTGAGACCGCAGTCTTTGATAGTTTGAATGATCCAAGAGTCGCCCTTTAGGAGGATATCCTTTGTCCTGTGCCAGTCACCACGGGACTACATGGGTGATTATATCTTCAAAATACAACAAAGTAGATCACTGGCACTGACCAACGCCCCCTTCAGACCATGATCGTGTCTACAATAAGCGTTGGTGAAAATGCGGTCTTGATCCTTGAGTCCACCATAACGACGGACAGGTGGCTCCGGAACGGTTGCAAGAGAGCGCCTGAGTGCAGGAGACTGCATCCATAATGCGGCAGATGATCTCGAAACTTTGAGCATTGTTAAGATCCTGGTCGTCGTCGTCGGTGAGCTCGGGAAGACTTGAGGTGGACCCCGGAGGATTCCGGGTCACGTGACCAGCGCACGTTTGTGACTTTCCTTTTGTATGCTAACATATCTAAAGAAGGAAATTATGTGTGGCTGTGCCCGGCGGCTTTGAAGTTGGCCATCTTTGTCTAGGCGCGCTTGAGCTTTCTCTGCGCTCTGCTCGACGCTGGCGACGTAGACGAACTGCCCGTGCTATCACCTCGCAGTCTGTTTGATGGATTCATTGCCAACAAATGGGACTACCCGGGGCGCTTTCGACATGCAGAAACAAAAGGCCGAAGCCCTCGCTGTCTTGAAGGGACTCACAGGAAATGGTCATCTGGAGCAGGAGCCCACTATGGAGCAACTTGAAATGGAGCTCCCCATCGTTCTTGATGGCCAGGTGCCACTCGGAGAATTGCTCTCCAGAGTCATGCAAGCAATCTATGCCGAACTATCCGAACTCGCAGAGACGTGAGCACACACCAAGTTCCGTTGGATCGTGTCGTGATGCTTGGTGGCTTAGGCTTCCCAATATGTCGGATGCTGCAAGAAAACGAACGATTGCTGACTGGGTAGTCAAGACCAAGAAGCAAGTTGTGAAGCTGTATGCCGTCACGAAATGGGCGCGCGATGGAGAGACCGTTCAAAAATGCATGGTGATTACTTTCAGAATTCTATAATGAGACATATGTTCATACAAAGTCAGAACATAACCGCATTTCTCATGAATCAGAACCAACAGTTCGAGAGCGTCATCGGTGGACTTACTTATGCGAAGGAAAGTCTCGATCCCGCGAGGTCAGTCAACAACTTATCGTGTCCGGTCATCGCTTCACCACATACTAGACTTCGAAACCATGATCTCCTTACCTCCCTTGACGTGCTCACCTCGGGAACATATAAACGTCTCCCATCCGGGATTAAGGTCGCATCATGCCTCACTGTACTTAGCAAATGGACTCATGGTACCGAGTGCAGAAATCTATCATTCCCATTCCCCCCATGACCGACGCCGAGGTGATCAAAACACTGAGCAACATGGAGGAGGTTATGCGGTACCGCCTTCGCATGACAGAGATAATACCCGTGGAGATGTGTCAACATCGAATTGGTACTGTTACACAATCCTTGTCTTTGTGTGAGGGCTCCATTTGAATTCCTTTGTGATGCAGCCGGAGGTAGGGTACACTTTATCGTTCCGGGGTTGTTTGAAACCTCTGTCTGTATGCGTGGGGCAGAGAAAGACGATGGCTGGTTCTTCGTTGATGCGAAGTTTCTGATCTCTGTCGGAGGAGATATGAGTGGCGCAGATGGTACGTCTCGTGTGACCTGTGTATTGAAACTAAGTTTCAGGACTTGTAGAATTCCCTCAGGAGCCAACCGGCGTTCTTAAGCGACACATCACGGACGAGGCGGATTCTCGCATGGCGTACTACTTGTCTCTACCTGAATCGGCAGACCGTCCTACTACTGAGGTCCCAGAAAGACCGAAACTTCCCGAGGGAACTGTCGACGCTCCTCTTGTTCGGTTGTATAACTTTCTGCGTGGGTACGACTGCATGAACTCGTGACGTTTGGCTCACTAAGATCCCGTTAGAGATGATGTCTCTCTCATACCAACTCCAGATATTGTGGTACCAGGTCAATATCTGCGCCTACTTGATACATCCTTTTCTTAAACAATTCATGCTTACAGGCCGTACGGATGTGTTCTCTTGGATGGGGACAGTATTTGAAAGTTGAGTTGTTGAATGGTAATAAGACGCTTTCAGTGTCGTATTGGTTGTGAGTACCTTGATGCTTTGATCTTGCGATCTACTCAGGCTACCCCCAAGACGTCCTACTCCCTCCAGTGTCCCAGGGCGCGCTCAGCCTCCCAATCGCCTCAAACTACCACCGCACGGAGGAACGCTCACCATATCGATCGTCGACAATCGTGCGAGCCCTAAGGTTGGCAGTGGACCCGCGCGGTCCCCAACAGCCCGTGTGTTATCTGAACTTCAGCTGAAAGCAAAGCTCGGATCAGCACGGCCATCGGACGAAGTCGAAGGACTCAAATTTGAGGTCAAGTGGGAGCCCATGAAGGGAACGCTGGGTGTCGTTACCGATCAAGATGAAAGCATGGCAAGTCTCGGAGAACTTTTGGTGGTGAGTTTGTGTCAAGTTGGTTTCACGAAACCTAACGTGTGTCCTCTAGGAATCAAACAACCTTGATTTTGAGTCGATGCTGCACAAGGTTATCAATGGACATGTCAGAGCCATCCTCAAAGCATTTCAGCTCCAGCTCCAACGTGGTCCGACTCGTAATGTGTTTTCTCCCAATGGGAAAGTCGTTTTAGACTCTCATGGTCCGTATATATGATTTGGATGCGAATCAATATCTGAACGTATACAGGCGGGTACCACGTCCTTCGTGTCCATCTCTGTGCGGATGAGGTCGTTCTTGTTTCCATTGACGTCAGAACTGGTCGCATGAACCTTCGGGACACGGGTGATCTCGCCGCTGCGTCTCGCGGACCTCGCTTTTCAATCATCTCGGACCGTTTAAACGACAACCCGGGTATGTTACTTGAGGCCTTGGTAAGACTGCGATTTAACGTGAGTCACAAAAAATTGCAATGTACACGAAAGACTATTGTAACGTGTTGCAATCCCATAGACGATCATGGATATCGTTGAGCAGAAAGCAAGTTACCTTGGCTTGCAAGTCTTCCGTCACCGCAATTTCTCAAAGGAGGGTATGTGGGCTTGTTTCCTTGTCCTTCCTCTGGTCTCCAACACACTGTGTCTTCAGAGATACAAAAGTTGGGTCCACTAGCAAGAGGCACGATGTACATCAAACTCTCCAACTTTCCGTCTCACTATCTCGTACTCGTGATCAGCGAGGAAAATTTTCGCTATGCACTCATCTCGGTCAAGGTAATACCAGATAGCATGTATGG
>JBBPJJ010000258.1:0-18848 GCA_038088635.1 Veloboletus limbatus
GACGTACCCGTACTCGTTCCACCATACCCACTCGCAGAATATATCAATCACTACTAGTAAGGCCAATAATAAGTGATAGCCACTGATTGATGTGATGCCATCAGTACACACTTGATCCACTAGGCCCACCCACGAACCAAACGCCGTGCAATCACATTCGTTCGATACTTGTAAGTAATGTCGAACTCGTAAACAACCTAGCAGACGACGAGACGACCGTCATCCCTCACCTTCACCTGCCATGTCCCACCACCACCACCACCACCACCACCACCCGGCGACTTAGGTGACGACTATGACTACACACCTATTTATCCAACAACTTTGACGCGACAACAGCTGTCTCACGCCTACTGCCCCCAACCCACTCGTTCGCCCGGTGCACATACATGAACGTGCGCGCAGACTGTTCTGCGTATGTTCGCGCGCTCGTTCATGCGCCTTCGCCGTCGCCCTCACGCCCTCACCCTCACCATCACCATCTCGTGTGCCCTGCGCACTCTTGTTCACTCGCTCTCGCCCTTGCTTCTGCCACCACCATCTTGCACGTTCTGCGCACATGAATGAGCGCGTGAACGCACGCAGCCTTGTTTGTATGTGCACGCACTCATTCACTCGCTCTCGTCATCTCGCAGTACTAGCGTAGACGGTCAAACATTGCGCAATGAAATTTAGTACGTAGGCTTGGGCCCCAGACCACCTCTTCACCCTCAAGTCATGCTCCTAGTGATTTCAGTTCCGAGTCATCAAAAGTTTAATTTCAGCGTGATCTGTCAGGAAAGCCGTTAGGATTTGTGAACAGTCTGCATGTGGTGCAACTTACCTGAGAGACAGTCTCCTCTATTTTCCTTGCAAATAGATCTGAAAAGTCGCGCATGCCTTCAGTGATCTTTGGGGAGCATGCTTGACAGTTCTGCGCTTTGACTGCCTGCACTGTCTTCTTTACAGAAGCTTGCATGGTTGCTTTACATGGCTTATTTCGCAGTGCTGTGAACGTTTCCTCCATAAAGTCGTCCCACCACTGGGGTGATTGCATATTGAACAGCGCATATCTGGGCTTGTGCGGTCTTGGGCATCCACAGTTGCTAAGCGAGTAGCTAGGACTACTAGCACCCAGGCGATAAGGGTCATGGTGACTGTTGTTATTTGAATATTGTTGGCCAGACAACCAGTCACAGGCTCCTAAGCTCCTGTAATGAGACGTGATCCATGATAAATCAAGCCTCAGCGCATACACGGCATCTCCGCATCTCTGATGGTAGGTGAGCAGGGAAAGGAGATCGCTTGCGCTGATCAGTGCAATTTCCTTGAACCATGATGGAATGAGGGGCTGCGTCAACGTGTGTTTTGCGGCAAGCAGGGTTTCCTTCCGCAAGCGTCCTCGATGTGCTATTGCAAAGCACTGCAATGGTGCTGCGTCAAGGATTTTTGGGTTTGAGATTGCCTGGCAAGCTTTCTTCTCAATGGCATTGAGAGAGTATTTCCTGGCTGCCTCGAGAACACCCATAGCATCCTTCAGCACCTCTATGTTTGGGTCTTCTGTCAAGGTGCATGGATAGCAAAATCGAAGGAGGGCATCAAGGGTCTTGCTGTCTTCCGTTACGGGAACGACAGCAAGACCGTCCTTGATCTCCTGATCCTCGCTTGCTTGGGCAGGTTGGGGGATACCGAAGAGAGTTTCAAAGAATGGGGATGCGAGAGAGAGGAAGAGCTTGAAGACTCGAAAGTCGATGTTATCTGAAGAACGCAAGATGATGTCTGCCTTCATGTGATTGAAGGGCGCAGCGGCATAGGCAGAGTCACCAGGCATTGTCACGAATATCTGTTGGTTGATCATCACCGTTATCTTGGTACTGCAGGACTGCAATATGACTCACTGGAATATGATATGGAGTGGAGGAAGATCGTCGGCTAGCCTTAGCATCAGACTTTCTTAAGCGCTGATCGCCAGCAGATTTACCCGAGCTTTGAGCCAATCGGCACTAAAGAAACCTCCAAAAGCCGTCGTCAAATTTCAAGGCATTGTGCCGATGGCCTACTCCTTGGCGTCCAGTTCTCAGGGGGCGGGTTTCCCGCACAGAAATGCCATACTGGACGTAATGACACCAAATGCTGAATGTTGAGTGCTAAACAGAACAAATTGGGTCCGAATGCGTCCAGACGCACCAGTGGTGCAAAGTCAGAAAGCTATCGGATATCACAGGACTCAGCGCTGCATCATGATAAAATTTCTACAAGACACTGAGAACGGCAAGAAAAATGTGCAGTGCACAGAATCGCTATGGTAGCGCCTGCAAAGATGCATAGCGAACAAGGAGAGAGCATCAAGTATTCTGCTGTCCATCCTTCTTTCGCTTCGGTGGGTCGGGGATACTGCTAGTGAAAAGGGTTTCACAAAGGATGGGACGAATAATTTAAGATGAATATAGAACGATGTCCGCCTTCGCGTCATCAACCGGTGCCTTGACATACATGGAATCAGTCTATCGCGGACACGTATTTGAGTGTTATGAAGGGTGGCGTCTCACTGAGCTGAGGCAATGAACCTGAACCTTGATACATAGGGATCTGATGAGTCTGGCGTTTTATCAGGTCCTTTCCTATATCATGGGGTCAGTGACAGACGAGTGAGATAAGACTGGACTATCTTCGGACAAAAGCCCTCGATGAAACGAAGCCCGTCAATAACAATCCTCTTATCAATTGTGCAGCGTACAAAGGCACGGCCTGCGCATAAGCCCTCTACAGTTACACTGCATGACTTGTCTCGCAGTGTCACAAAGATTTCCTCCATGAAGTCCTCCCGCCATTTGGGTGGCTGCGGCTCAAATAACCCGTATCTGGGTGTAACGAATTTGACAATGGGCGTCGTCAGCACCGCACTTCCCAGAAAGCCGTGAGCAGCCTTGGCTGCTCCCATGGTGAGGTTTGACCCAGGACATATTCTTCGATGCATGGACACGGCGCAGGGCTGGTGGTAGGAAAGGAGCGCGAGGAGGCCACCTGCAGTGCTTAGCCCAATCTCTTGGGACCATAGTGAAATGAGCGACGTGTTTCGCAGCAAGTAGGGTTTCTTCGCGCGCCCAACCTCGGCGTGCAATCGCAAAGTACCATAAAGGGTCGGCCGCGAAGACTGGGGGGTTGGCGGATTCTTCGTTCAATGGCGTCAAGAGTATACTTCCTAGGCGTCTATGATATCCTTGAGCACCTCGGGTTCGGGATCTTCTGCTAGCGTGCACGAGTCTGGCCGTTCTCTGGCACGCGAACTACAGTGAGGCCATCTTTGATTTCCCGGGAGGAATAGCTTGAAGTAGCTGAGTAGTACGCGAACCGAAACGACGCGTGATTTGGAGGCATTAGAAACATTACGTAAACCCACCAAGATCCCTTCCATGCCGAACGACCTGCTTGTCGAGTGCCCCATTCATCTCGACGCAGTGCCCATCACAGATATACTCGTCTTCAAATGTGGTAGCTCCGTGAATCTGTTCTAGATCTCCTTCCATGGACGCTGATGAGACGCATCTGCTTTTGTTCGATAGGACACGGATTTTGTGAGCCATGCCTAGAGGAACATTTCGCCCATCATGCGCATTCGAATCATCTCTCATGTCCTACATGTCGCAAGCCCGTCAGACGCAAAGAGGCTTTCCCGCTGTTTCTTGCCGCTGCCCAACCGTCGACCGGGACCGCCCGCAACAGTCAACAGGCGCATGAACCATTGCATGTGCGAACGATGAGGGAACTCAAGGAGGCAAAGGCCGCCCACGCGAATTGCTCAGGACGGTTTATTGAATTACAACATGAAATAGATACCCTAAGACAGGATGGTGCCTACCGCAACCATACGATGCAACATCTGCGCGATCGATATGAGCTACTCGAGGGACGCCTTGCAAAGGAAGCAGACAATTCTACACGTGCACGAGAAGAGAGCAGTCGGATGAAGGAAGAGGTGACAAAGCTCCAGGTCGAGAATCACAAGACGTCCAAAGCGCTGGAGCAGGCGTTAAAGGAGGTACAGGTACAACTTGAGCGGGTGAAAACGTTTCAAGGTTATATTGAGCGATATAAACACAAGGTATTCTGTTTGCTGTCACGCGTATCGCTTGATTCACGGCCCGCAGTGCAGCCTCGAGAGGAAGAAAAGAAAGGCGATTAAGAATACTGATCACCGTCTTCTATCCAGGAAGGAGGTAGATTCATTGATGGTGGTTGACGCAAATGCCCCAGACGCGCTACATCAGGATGGACCTGATTTTGCGTGGCTAGACGAAGCTTGCAAAGTGAAGGGTGATCAGTTCACTATCCCAGGTGATGAGGATTTGGAGTCAGAGAGAGGGAGTGAAGACGACGTTCAGCTCAGTGATCCCGACACCAAAGGAAAACAAGGGGTAAGTCGGAGTGATCTTGAAGAGACAAGTATAATGCTCACCGCATCTTCAGGAGAAAGACCAAGCACCAGGACCACGTCTTCGATTTCGATCGGACTGGAATCTCGGACTGGAAGCTTTGGCTGGATCATCGTCCGGGATTACTCGGAAAGGTAGACATGGAAATAAGCAGATGGGCGGAAAAAGGATTGTCAAGGTGAAGATGCCAGTGGTTGACGAGCTCGGAGGTCCGTTGGTCGTTGATAGGCAGGGCCACGTCAAAGGTCTCGTTAGCCTTGGCTCTAGACAAAGGCTCAATTCAAAAAATTGATACCACTACCCTTTTGATGTATTCATTTATTTGGAACAGTAGGTAGGTTGCGATTGCGCCCTCTCTAAGCGAATGGAATTTGCTCCTCGTACGACGCCTTCAGGTGCATGAAACTACCTCCAGAAGTCATCGCCAGGTCCACTGATTCATGACACAGGCTTCCTCTTGCCTTCTATCCATGCTGCACCTCCTTTCTTTACGTGAGATTTATACCGTCTTCATAGCAAAGCGACTAGAATGAACGTCACACCAGAGAACAGCCGACTCCTAGCACCCAAAGCCTCTTCGCCGATCACTGGACCCGATTGATCCTCTCGTATGCGCGACACCGACGACTCTTTACTCTTCGCGTCGAAGATGCCGAAGTGCCAGGAAGCGATTGGGACGAAATACTACGCAATGAACGAATAAATCGTAAGACACGCGCACTCGACGTTCCAATTGGATACCCACACCGTCTGATTAGGTCGTGTTCTGCCTTCCTATCTCACGTCCTTGCTCGCCGCCCTCGTCTCGAGGAACATGGCGGTCTACGAACCTGCTAAACAGACTCGTTCTGTATTGTTGTTCTGGAGACAACCTGAAGAATGGGCAGAGGCGCTACACGCATGGGTGATCCTCTTGCCTTCCTCTCTTGATGCACGACTGACGGATCTCGTGTCGAAGGCGACAGCAACAGGGCAGTTGAACACGATATTGACATTTTACGAGATAACGGATCCACCTGTCCCATCTCCCCTCTCTGGATTGCCTCTTCCGCTTCTGCGCAGAGCAATCAATGCACTCACGCGCTCAGGACGAGGTCAGATTATCGGAGCTGCTGATGGCGAAGGTGTCAGACTGTTTGCGGGCACGAAATGAACGAGCCTGTGTATATCAACGGTGTATTGTACTTTTTCTTTGCCTCACAAACTGAAGAGTCGGGAAATGCCGAATGACTGTACAGTCGATGCGATCAAGGTTTCAGCCACCAAAGAGACGCGCCCCCTCCCAACAACTCTCTACAGCCAGCGACAAGATAACGCTGAAACGACCGCCATGGCCAGTGTTCGTGTTCTTCCCTTCTCGTGTCCGCACGTACTCATCGTTCTAACCAGGCCGAGCAAAAAACGACCCCAACCAACCCCATGAGAGAGCTCCGCATCGAGAAGCTCGTCATCAGTACGTTCATACTCGCCTTTTTTTTTAAAAAATTTACAATACGACATGTCGACCCACCCCACGAACAGACATCTGTGTCGGTGAATCAGGCGATCGCCTGACCCGTGCCTCCAAAGTCTTGGAACAACTCACCGGTCAAACGCCCGTCACCTCGAAAGCCCGGTACACCGTCCGCACGTTCGGCATCCGTCGCAACGAAAAAATCGCCGTCCACGTCACCATCCGAGGCCCCAAAGCGGAGGAAATCCTCGAACGCGGGCTTAAAGTGAAGGAGTACGAGTTGCGCCGCAGGAACTTTTCGGTCACGGGTAACTTTGGCTTCGGGATTCAGGAGCATATCGACCTCGGCGCGAGATACGATCCTGGTATCGGTATTTTTGGTATGGACTTTTATGTCGTCATGGGGAGACCGGGCATGCGTGTTGCGAGGAGAAAAGAGCGCAAGGCTCGCGTGGGCTTCCCGCACCGTGTTAACAAGGACGACACGATGTCTTGGTTCAAGCAGAGATTTGATGGTATCATCCTGGTGAGTACAGGCCCTGTCGTAGAGGTTGGTCCGACTGACTCCCGTTTATCTAGAAATAAACGTGCACATGCTACGCGGCCTTCCTTCCAAGGACTATGTACGCATGGCATTATATGACTACACTCGTGTGCAACAGCATGCTCTCGACACCAAAATGGATCGGTTTCTTTGAACGAGCTGGGTGACAGCAAGTTAGCACTACTAGTACAGCCGTGTCCATGAAATGTTGTTCCAACGTGAAAAAAATTATGCATCGCGGAAACCGGGCGCAAGTGGTATTCTGTACATGCCCAGAAGTCTCACAACATAGATAATTAGACGAGATAGTAGCACCATCCCGACCCAACGTTTCCACCGACGTCGTTATGGCTTCAAATGCCATCTCCATCTCAACACCCTCATCTTGACCACATCCCCTCCGTCTACATCCATCTTGCTGTCGTCCATGCGGTGTTCGCTGCCCTTGATAATGATCATGTCATTCTCAAAGGAAAAGTCATCATCGGAGACGTTCGATCGTAGGACGCGCGCTGTCGGCATTGGGCTGGCAAGTGAACAGGGGGGTTTCAACGATGCGTCGATCTCGGTGCTCTTGGCTTCACGGTCCTGGGACGTGCCAGACAAGGAATCACCCGCGGTACCACTCAAAGGCAACAGATCATCGCTAGACGTCCTTCGTTCCTCCGAAAGCCCACAGAGCGAGTTTTTTGGGGTATCTTGCGTTTCCAAGGCAGCCTCGGCTGGCGGTATCGACACGGTCGGTGACATAGGTAGAGATGCTTTCCGAGGTGGCGTGTCAATGAGGCGTTCGCGTGGTCCGAGCACCGAGAGCGAGTAGCGCGCCTTGCCTTCCTGCCAAGTGATAAGGTACGCCTCCTTGGAGCTTTCGAGCACGATTCCCCGTCGTGGGTCCTCCACGGAGGCCATTTCGACGTTACTGTCTGCTTGGCTTTCTCGCGCCACCGCAATCTTCCGCCGCTTGGCTGGGGGTGGGTTGACGATCGACCCTTGGTGAAGGTGAGGGAATAGTGCGCACTGCACCACTTGCGCGTCGTATTTGAACCTGCACATACAGATCTGCCTGAGGATCATAGGAAGCGAGCAGGAAGAACAAACGCATACCCAACTCCAGTTTTGCTCTTCCCCTGATCGGGAACCCCAAAAGAGATTGTCATCGCTTGCATCTTCTTCGCTTCCTCGTCAATGTCAGTCAGCTCGCTTGACCCCGCCTTCTTTGTCTCCAAAAAGTCAATATTAAGCCTTCGCCTCTTTGGTGTATTTGTCACATCACAGAGTGGTGGGGATGGCGGTGGGGGAAGACCAAGAATGTCGGCACGACGCTGTGCATACTCTGCTAACCGCTGTGCACGGTTGCGAATCCCAAGTCCCGGAGCGACGTGTGCGTTTTGCTAAAGTGACACGTTAGCCCAGGAAGTGACAAGGCAAAGGTAACAGACCTCGACGACATCGACACTGACGACCTCGAATGCACTCCCATCATGCCCCCATCCCCACCCGCAGCTGACACACCCTCTACCATCGTCTTCAGCTTCTTCAAAATTCGTCATCCGACCGGCGCTGTCACCCCTCCCAGCCCTCTCTTCACCATAAAATGATTCACCCCATCCACCGATGAAACGGCTTGCCCAAACTCCTCCCGCATACCCAGGCGGCTGAGGGTCGTTGCTCAAGGAAGACATGGAAGGAACCGAGGAAGTAGACGGTGGGAGAGGCGTACTGGTGCGCGTACGAGGAACACTGGCAGTTCCGTTCACGTGGCCGTTGGTACTAATACCATTTATACCAACGCGACTGTCGCTTTGCCCACTTTTGACAGCTCCAGAGGCCGAAGCCAGTGTCGGTACGAGTGCAAGGACGACGCGTATCGTTCGACCTTCCTTTTTTGCTCTAGTGATACCGCTCCATGTCAAGAGGCCAGCGTGCACTGCGCATTGAATGACGTCAGAGTCATCTGTGTAGACACGGCGTCGCGAGAAAGAGTATATTGATGGCGTGAATGGGAAAGGTGGTGGGGGAGGCAGACCGCCGCCCCAAAGGCGGAATTTCTGAGGTCTTGCAGGAGGTAGAAAAGACGGTGGAACAAGGACAGTCAGGCGGATTTCCGTGGGTGTCTGCGTCGCTGCAGGGGTAGCCTGCGGAGCAGAAACCAAGGAGCTCGAGCTCGAGCTGGCCTCCGCTGCCTTGACTTCGTTCGGCTTGTCCTCTTCAACGACGGGCGTAGGAATCCATTCCGGGAAATAGTAAGGAAAAGGTGTCCGTGGCCAAACATACGTTCCAAGGCTGACAAACGGCTTCTTCTCTCTTTCTTTCCTGGCTTTCGCGAGTTCGTCTGCACTGGGCATTCGTTCGAGCATCTCCAGTCGCTCGCGTTCGAGTATCTCCATTCTCTCGCGCTCAAGTAGCTCGAATCTTTCGTGTTCCAACCTCTGGAGACGCTCGCGCTCCAGGGTATCGAGTCCTCCGAGTCTGTCGCGCTCAAAGAGCTCGCTGAGTTCCCGTTGAAGCATCTCGAAGCGCTCCCGGGCCTCGAGTCGCTCCCCTTCGGCGTCTGTAGGCTCTCCTTCGTGGTTTGTAGTGTTCATCGGCTCCCGCTCTCCGTCCATCACACCACCTCGCTCGCGTTCCATGAGGTCTATGAGATCCCTCTCGCGCTTTTCAATCAGTTCCCGGTCGGTTCCAGGGCCGGCGGGACGTTCGTCACGTTCACGCTCGATCATTGACACATCGGCGACTTTTCGATCCTTGTCGGCCTCCCTGTTTCTGGAAGGACCAGTCCCGTTCGCACTCGTGGCTTCGAGTCCTTTTTCCCGACCCCTCTCCGTCACTTCGAGACGTTCACGCTCTCTCTCAAGTTCAAATACCTCCACTCGTTCGCGTTCCACTATATCAAAGGGGTGGGATCGCATGGGTATGCGTTCACGATCACCCCTTTCACGCTCCAAAACAACTCGTTCGGGAGGTAGAGCACGTTCCCGTTCATGCATGACGCGATCCTTGTCGTTGGTGACCATACGTTCCCGCTCGTGGAAAACTCTATCCCTCTCCACTACCTGTTCCCTCTCGAATCTATCCCGTTCGAGGTAGGGGCGGTTTCTGTCCGAGAGGGCCATGCGTTCGCGATCGAACATTGTCCTGTCTCGTTCGGCCAGTGCACGCTCCCTGTCAGCAAAAACGATGCGTTCGTTATCGCGTTCTGGGACGAGCATGCCCATACGTTCGCGGTCAGGCATCCTCTCGCGGTATTGTCGACGGTCAATGTCGCGCTCGCGCTCTCTTTCCCGTTCCCAAGGGGGTCGTTCGCGTTCATTCATAAGAAGTTCGCGTTCCCGGTGATCCTGTGGGGGTGGAGGGTGCGGATGGCGTGATCCTAGAGTACCTGGTCCGGTCACACTCGTGCTGGAAAGGGGTGGTACGCCTGCTCCGCTCATATTCATCCCATGGGGAGATGGCATACGGGGGTGTGCGCGACGTTCGCGGTCTCTCTCCCTCTCGCGATCGTGACCCCGGGGTGGCATCCCCGGCCCAGTTTCCCCCTCGCGGTGCAGCAGGGGAATGCGCTCACGTTCACGCTGGATATGCATCTCCCGTTCCCGTTGCAACGTTGTCATTCCCTCCATCTCCATCGACATGAAGCCGCGTTCGCGTTCCATAATCCTCTCACGTTCGCGTGCGGAGTGCATGTCTCTCTCGCGTTCCCTCTGTGCGGCAATGTCCCTTTGACTCAGATCACGTTCGCGTGGGGGAAGAAGCATGCCTTGGTCCCTGGGTGCCTCTCTCAGCCGCTGACGCTCTCTTAGATAAGGCCGGTCATGATCAGGGTGGAACCCATATTCAGGGTCGCGTGCCAGATCTGGGTCTTTCTCTCGAACCAAGTCACGTGGAGGACCACCCATTCCCATAGGCATCTCCCGTTCGCGGTCCCGCGCCGAGTCCCACTCAGGAGGATGCGTCTGGAATTGGCCTTGTCCTGGGAGTAAGGGTGGACCTTGTCTGTGTGGATGCGGGAGTGGAGGTGGTGGATGTATGCGGTCCCTATCATGGGATGGACGTTCATGGAGAAGCGGGGGCATCCGGTCTCGGTCGTTTGGAGGCGGCATTCTGTCAAGTGAGGGGGGACCTGGGGCCATGCGATGACTTGGGCCTGGAGGTGACTGTTGTACTTGCGCAGATGGTCGCAGGGGGGGAGGTGCCTGGGCAGCGGATGGACGACCGAGTGGTGACATCCTATGCATGTGTTGTGGAGGGCGGTCGCGCTCGTGAGGGGAAGGCATTGGCCTGTCATGAGCGGAAGCCAAAGGCCGATCATGGGTGGAAGGGATCGGGCGATCATGAGGGGACGCCATTGAACGGTCACGCGGGGAAGGGAGGGCTCTTTCGCGGTCCCGTTCTCTGTCAAAGGGACCGCCTACGACACGCTCTCTGGCTGCATGACGGATGAAGTCCATATCCTCTTGTTGACGTTCGCGCTCGCGTTGTTCCCATTCCTTTTCCCTATCTCTGCCGGACCTGAAACCGCCGGGGCTGGTGATGGGATGGGCAGAGGATGGACGATGTGGTTGGGCTTGCGCCTGCACTGTGGGTCTGGCCATCTGCTCATCTGCAGTACGTTTATCGAGGATGAGGATGCCAGCAGGAGTGGTCAACAAAGACTTTGATTGGGGGGGAGAGTGAGAGGCTGTAGGGAAAACACGAATGAGGAGATACACAAGGGCACCACCAAGAGGACGCACCGATATTTGACGGTGTTGAGCTGCCACTTGCATGTGCACGCTGCACTACGGGACTACGGTCTACGATGACGGACGAAAGCAAAAGCGAAAAAAAGGCGAAAAAAAGGGAATGCGACAGATGAGAAGAGCGATCAGTGGGTATCTAGAGTGGAGCGTAGAAAGCCCACCTGAGCCGGGCATGGCCGGTTTGATTTGAGGAGGTTGCTGGTGGTGGGATGTGCGGGCATGGAGTGACGGTGGTGGGGCCAAATTGGACACAGCAAGAGGGGAGGACCCCTGACGCGGGGGACCCCAGGAAGCGTGTGGGTGCACGTGAGGAGGGGCGGAGGGAGATGGATGTTGGAGACTGGCCATGGCAGGGGTGGGATCAACAGGGGAGGGTTGGATCTGTGGAGGGGGACGGGGTGTGATACGGTGCATCGGAGGAGGGTCGGACCGAGAGAAGGGGTGAGGTGAGTAGTATGGGGTGGGCTGAGGGGGATACGGAACGGATGAGGGCGGCAACGGATGCGAGTGCTGTGGCTGGTGCTGAGATTGGGGAGAGGTGGAGGCGGAAGGGAGTGATGGCGCGGTTGATTGGGTTGGCGGGGGGGACTCGTGTTGCAACGCGGGCGGTCGTCTCCGGTGCTGCGAGGGCGAATCTTGCAGGAGATCAGACACGTTCATGTTTGAGCGGACGAGAGAGGGAGAGAAAAAAAGAAAAAAAGAAAAGGGCGAGGAGGAGGAGGAGGGGGAGGAGGAGGAGGAGGAGCAAAGATGAGGGTGGAGAGAAGAGGAACTAAAAGTGAGAGCAAAAAGGAAAGGCTGCGAGCAAATTCAGGTTCATTTCAATTAGATTCACATCTCACGATCGAGATCTGCATCCCCACGTGGTCAGATCGAGATCAATGGACACTGGCTGATCGCTTAATTAAGCAGGACCACCACCATCACCCATCTCTTATCGTACGCAATGAAACCTCCTCCCTCTCCGCCGACACAGCGCACTATTCACACCTTACGTCCGTCTTTTGTCTACTCATTCATGTCCGCTCATTATCTACTCTCTCACCAGGTATTACCTACTAGTATGGGTGTACATCGACATGGTTCAATCTGCTGCGCTCAGGCCTCGGATAAAGCCGGCACATCGCGGCATTCTCCCACTGCTGTTTTCGAAACGGCATAATCAGTTAATGCGATGTTCATCGCGACATCCCTCTACGATGACAGAGACCCCATTCACAATCACTGTTCCATCAACTCGATGTCCTCCACAGAAAGCTCGAACTCACAACGTTCCCTGACGAGCTCGAGGATGCTGAATGGAAATACGGCGCTCCACTTGCCGATATCAAGAGACTCGTAGCACGATGGCAGAACGGGTACGACTGGCGCAAGCATGAAAAGGACATGAACAGCCTGCCCATGTTTACAAGGGACATCGACGTCGATGGCTTCGGGACATTGAACATTCACTAAATCCACCAAAAGAGCACTGTGACGAACGCTATTCCCTTACTTTTTTGCCACGGATGTCAGTGTGATCGTTTCGCTTCGTGTCTCATGTTGATTGAGCGGAAAATTATAGGGCCCGGGAGCTTCTATGAGGCACGCAAGTTACTGCCGTTGTTGGCTGCATCGTCGCCAGAGTACCCCAGCTTTCATGTGGTAGCGCCGAGTCTACCCGGCTATGGGTTTTCCGAGGCACCTCACAAACAAGGCTTTGCGATACAACAGTATGCCGAGGTATGGTCTCATCCATACATGCACTCAATCACTCATCTCTACCCATAGGTTGCACATAAACTAATGTTGTCATTGGGATACAATGAGTACGGTCGGTTCACGTCATCAGATGGCGGACTGATCCTGTTCTTCTAGTCACACAAGGCGGAGATTGGGGGGACTATGTACGTTTGTATGATTTTCTTATCCTGTACAGGGTGTTCGACTGCTTCAGATCACACGCCATATGGCCATGGAATATGGCGCAAGGCCTGGCACACAAACATGGCAGTGTGAGTTTTGCGCATCGTCTGTCAGTAGGAATGACACCCAAGGACTATTTCAGTGGCTTACCCCCGTCTCCCCTAAAGGATCCACTGTCATTCGTCTTGTTTCTGACTACACCTTGGACCGCGAAAGAGAAGGAAGGTCTGGCACGCACGCAATGGTTCCGTAACCGAGGCCGCGGCTACGTTGCAGAACAAAGCACTCAACCTCAGACTCTTGGTTATTCGCTGGCAGACAGTCCTGCTGGGTTGCTCGCTTGTGTCTACGAAAAATTACACCACTGGAAGACGATGAGAGTAAGTCGAGCGGCATGGATCATGCTCAGCCGCACTGACATACGACAGTTCTGACCTGGATATCCATCTATTGGTTTTCCCGTGCTGGACCAACTGCTACCTTCAGGATTTACTTCGAGTCTTTGCAAGGTCAATCGAATATTAAGATACCACTTCAATACCCGAAAATTCCGATGGGTGTTTCATTCTTTCCAAAGGAAATTTCCCCAAAGGCGTCAGTCACCCGTTGCATTCCTTTGACACGTCTTGATCTCCGTATAATGTAGTTGGATCCGGCAAGGCAATCGAATCGTAGCTGAATCCGAGCATGACAGCGGAGGACACTTTGCAGCCCATGAAAAACCAGGTGAACTGGCAGATGATTTACGCAAGATGTTTGGAAAAGTGGGCGGTGCTTATTGTGTCGTTCCTGGCAAGGATGGGTATGCGTGATTCCCTCGTGGTCAGATTGCGCAACGTGCTTATGTATCAGCGACTCACGAGCCTTGGGATATTCGTTTTTATATGTGTGTGTCGCAGAAAGATGCATCACCCAGGCCGGGGTCGGATCAGAGACGCGTCAACATCTATATGCATCTATATGATCTATACGATCCCGTGAACACTGATGCTGTGAGTTCCGAAGCTTGCGGCAACACAAACCCTATGAGCTTGAGCACCGTGACGTCCCTACAAGAAATAGGACATCACATCTGAACAGTGTGTTCGGACGTATGTTGTTGTCTCTGTCGTGTCACCACTCGGATGACGTGTTCCGCACTGACAACTGTCAATAATTATGACGGCTGGGTGGTCGAGGCCTGACGGACATGATGGCGTAGAACGACTCGGAGTCCATGCGACGTATGCTTGGTGATGGTGTTTTAACAGCCACGCAGCCGAGCATTTGCAATGCGACCATGATGGGCATGCAAGCGCACGAAGTGACACGTCATTCGGCCAGAGCGCACGGGTCATCTCCGTCTCTGAGTCACCCTGTAATGCTGCGGCATGGTATCATCCCAAGCAACGGTTGATTGCGCATATGATTCATAAGCGATGAGGCAGTGGAGCTTGAGTATGGCAACCAGTTTGAAGCGCATAATCCAGGCGACGGCGACGTCGTGGGGTAAAATAGCCTTTCCCAGCCTGGGGACAAGTATTGTGGTGATCAAGGTGAGGGCACACGCATTTTGAAGCTGTCCCCTCACGAGATACGGTTGCACCGTACCTTACATTGGCTAACTTTCAAGCTTCGCTTGTATCGTCTCTCGGAGCTGCCAACATATTTGTTCAACAAGGTTACTCGTCGCATTGTACGACAGATTGAAATCTTTTATTGGATCCGGCGGGTCCGACTCTCACTGGCAACCCTCAATTTAACTTTAACTATCTAGAAACCGCCACTGGATCCATAACGTAGGTACATGAGAATTGAGCTTGCATGATTGCATCCGAAAATGTATCTTTATTCACAGCTTCAGTCTCACCTACTAATCACAAAAATTTGCTGTTCCAGATATTGCTATGTATGGTGTTATTTTTTTCTGTGTACACTGTCTGGACTACCTGTAGTCTCCACAGCAGACATAGGCATGCACTGCCATGTACAAAAACATTAATTCCAGATGGAGGACAGTGTTTGACTACATATAATGCAGAAGCTATTTACTGGTTACTTACTTGGATTGTAATGGAGCAGCGTGCAGTTGAGGCAAACAATAATGATTGTTGAAGAACAAGAGTGTTATTAGAACTCAGATGTTGAGTTCAAATCTTATATAGTGACATGTGATATATGATTATATAAGCTACTCTAAGTAAATACGAAGAGGGAAAATAGAAATAGGAGTGAAGGCAGCTATGTAATAGCATGTTCAACACTCCCCCTCGCTCAAAGCAAGGTAGGCTGTAGAGTGGAATGGCAACTATGGAGGGGATAAAACAATCCCAAGATTCATATGGAATCCCTCGAATTTGATACGTCCTAAATTTTTGGTGAACATGTCAGCTGGATTGCTGACACCATCAATGAAAAACAATTTGATGTGACCATCTTGGATCCAATCATGAATTGCATGCCATCGAATATCTATGGGCTTACTGTGTGGTTCAGTGATGGGGTTGGATGCCATGAAAATGGATCCTTGGTTATCACCGCAAATAGGAATCGCATTCATATTATACCCCAATTCGTGTAGAAGTTGCCTGATTCAAAATGCTTGTCTACTGCAGTCCAATAAGGACATGTACTCAGCTTCAGTAGATGAATGCACCACAGTAGGCTGCAGGTGAGATCGCCAAATGAAAGTACATCCGGCTAGTTTTAGGAACCAGCCGGTTTGGGACTTGCGTGTATTCAGGTCGGATGCCCAATCTGCATTGATATAAGTGATAATGCCCTCATTTTGGTACCATCAAAACATAAGGCTGCTTTTGGTGTTCTCAAGAGGTAGCAGCAGATATACAGTGCTTTTGATAAGTGTTCCTCGGTTGGGTTAGCTGAGTGATGCACCATGGTAGTGACGGCATAGGCAATATCAGGTCGGGTTCCAATCATGATGTAAATCAAGGAACTGATTACGGTTTGAAACTTCTAACGAAGTGCAGGGTTGACAGGCATGTCGTTTTTAAGAAGGTAATACTCCTGAGGTAGGGGAGTCTGTGTTGCTTTGACATTTTGCAATTCAAATTGCTCAATGATCTTTTGTAGATATTCCTTTTGATCAATAAAGATCTTATGATTGGAGCATTTGATGTTCATGTACAGAAACTCTTTGGCTTCGCCAAGATTGTGACATTCCCATTTGCACATAAAGTGCACTTTAACCTCATTAACGATCGCCTTCGAGGGATCGCAGAAAACGGCATCATCAACATAGATAATGGCTATGACTGTAAGGGAGCCTTTTCTCTTATAGAAGAAGATGCTGGGATTGGATTTGATCCTTTCAAAGCCAAGTTCTTTCATGGACTCATTGAGGGCTTTCCACCAGGCAAGACCAGCCTGCTTTAATTTGTAGAGGGCCTTTTTGAGGTGCAATACTTTGGTCTCAGCACTGGGGATTTTAAATCCCTCAGGTTGTTCCATGTAGATCTCTTCGTTGAGTCCACCATATAAATAGGTGGTGTGAACATCGATGGCTTCCATGTGCCAGTTTTTGAGTGCTGCGAGTGCAAGCATTAAGTGCACTGTTTCGTATCGCACGACAGGAGAAAAGATTTGATTGAAGTTTAAGCCTTTGACCTGTGAGAAACCTTTCATGACAAGGCATGCACATTTTCTACCATCAGGTTTGACATCAAATACCCAATGGTTTTTGATGACTTTACGATCTTTAGGACGATCAACCAGTTCGAAAACTTCTCGTTTGGTATGGATCTCAAGTTGCTTGTGACAAGCAGTTTTCCACTCCTGTTGCTGTGCAGGTGGTAATTTGTTGATATCTTTAAAAGTCCAATCACATATAGGCTTAGGATGATCTGCAGCATCTAGCCGTATCGCCTTCCCCAAGAGGTAAGAAGTGAGTGCCCCTCCCTCTTCCCTAGTGATGCGCTCAATCTCTGCTTCGGAGAGATCATCAGATTTGAGAGGGGGAATGTCTGGAGGATGCTCAGCAGGGAAAGTCCCAGGAACTTCTTGTTGAGGAGGTGCACCAGCACAGTCCAAATCGCACCAAGTATGCTCTGCATCCTTTTCCTGATCAACAGGATGATGATCATCCCCATAGATGTTTCCTGGGCAGTGAGGTACACGCCGCTCGTGCATAGAGTGGCGGGGAGCAGGAGGGACAGCAGGAGGTGCAGGCAGAGGGCAGTCTTCAGGGGCTTTGCCCTTTTTGGGTCGCATAGGAGGCAACGGTGGTGCAACTGGCGAAGAAGTACGTGGTGGAGGTGCATGGAGTGGTTCGGGAGAGTCTGGACGAGGGTGGAAGTTATCAAGGTCATCTGGCATATCAGGGAGCGGAATCTCGACCTGTTGCTCAGGGACGGTCTATGTCTGTGGACATGAGGGTTTCACATATAACAGAAACAGCTGCTCATTAAAGAGCACTTGTGCTGAAGTGAAAATGACGTTTTGGGAACAGCGCATCAATAGATAGTCCTGTTCATTACCAGGTGCAACGCCTAGATACACCATTGGTTCTGATTTAGGGGCCAGCTTATTGGTGCGGACGTCCGAAGGGACATGGGCATATGCTTTGCAACCAAAGACACGAAGATGGCCGATATTGGGAGCCTCCTCGTTGAAGATCTCAAACGGAGTGTGCCAGTTATGTCTGCGCAATGGTGTTCTGTTGTATATGTGGATGGTGTGGCTCCAACTAAATTCCCACCAAGATTCAGGTATGCAACAATCAAGGCGCATCAATTCCGACTTGTCCATAATGGTGCACATAAAGTGCTCAGCACGACCATTTTGTTGGGGAACATGTGGGACACTCTGGTAGATGCGTATCCCCTGAGAGGCAAGCAGCTCATCAAAAGCTTTGGACTTGTTCTCTGACCTGGCATCAGACATCCATCCTTTGATAGTAGCATTGAATTAGATGGATACCTGTTAGAGTTCCTGATTGCGCACTCTGTGCATTTCGCTGTTTTTCATACTTCGATTCATTTGCGCATGATGTGGCACATTGTTTACCTTTGTTATAGTGCAACTCTATATTTGGAGTCCACTGTTTTCGCCTTTCTTTAGTTTCTGACAGTGGACTCCAGCTGAGTGAGTCCAGCTGTTTTATCAGGTTATGAGCCCCGCACTTTAAATGTGCCAAAAGAGCCTGATTCTGCCCTACAAAATTTTCACCACATTTCACTTTCTCTCTTCCTTCCATCCCTATGTCTTCTGAGCCTACCCAGCACTCCCATTGCATCCAGCCACTGAATGGCTTGAACTATGTCACTTGGAGCGAAGAAATGAAGGCTCTCTTTTGCTCCAAAGGCCTCTGGCAACTTGTGGATGGGAAGGAGACTCACCTGACTGCTGCTGGGGCTGAGCAGACTGCTTGGGACATCAAGCAGGACAGGGCTGCAGGTGAGCTCATGCTCAACATTGCTGCAGACCAGTGAGTTCACATCCGGGCTGACCAGGACAACCCCACTGCAGCCTGGACCGCTCTCAAGGCCATTTTCCTCCAGCAGAAGGCCAGCAGTCACTTTGTCACCTATGACGAGTTCTTCAGCATCCGAAAATGTGCTGATGAGTCACTCCCTGCACTTGCAGCCGAGTTGAGGAATCCATGCTCTGAATTCAAGATTTGCACTCCTCCGGCTTCAATATGAAGACTCTGGACTCCAAGCTCACTTGTATGGTAATGGTTCGGGCCCTTGGACCAGATTACTCCCATTTCGTCTTGTCTCTGGCCCTTCTCACTGACCTTGACAAAGATAAGGTCAAGGCTGCATTCCACACAGAGGAAATGAATTGTCGCCCTT
>JBBPJJ010000259.1:0-25846 GCA_038088635.1 Veloboletus limbatus
CAAGGAATGCCTGATTGGAGAGAGGAAGCGTCTTCTGCCTCTGCTGAGACCCTCTCTGCTTGTATCGTCCTTCCTCCAAACTCTGTGGCACATAGGGCGTCCAGCCTTCATCAGCCTGTTCATCAAGTGCAGGAAGAAAGATCTCCTCCCAAAATGGATCTAGCACTCCTTTGGGCATCATGTTCATCCGTCGTCCTGTCAGAGGACAGCGGTGGATCATGCAGGGAAAGAATATGTAGACCTTTAGACTATGCCCGGTTGTCGATGCAAGCTGTCCAATGATGGCATGAGGTATTGCATTCAGAGGAAACTTCTTTGACAGCCATTCCCTCCGCTGTCCTAATGCACACTGATCTGCTTCTGACTGGGGGATGAGAATGTCGACGTAAACATGGTTATGCCGTGGGATTCCAGGCTTGCTGTCATAGATGGGCATCAAGTACACCCCGATGCTATTCTTGCATACCAGCATCGCAGTCATCCAAATAATGCTGTCTATGTCAATCGAAACCTCAATTTCATTGGCAGAGAATTTGATCTTGTCTCGCTTGAGATCAACATGGACATGCTTTGCTTCTTCTCCAAAGAGAAGATGTCCACACACAAACATATTGTGACCTGCAGTACATTCCCTATTGATCCCTGGCAAATCACCTGCATAGTTCAGCATCTCCATTGCACTCATAGGTTCTACCTGTGATATATGATCCTCCATATGAGCCTGATTCAGTTAAATAAATAAGTCTCACCTGCTCATCCATCAAGTCATCATTGGCTTCTGGTAGGTCTAGCTTTCCTATCGTCATGACATGGTCCATGATTCGGATGGGTTGATTCAAATAGAAAATTTGAAAGGAGTCGGTGAGAAGACAATATCCATGATCTCAAATATAAAGAGTTGCATGGAGGCCACATGCTGCTTGACAGCATTGGTGAGAGGCAATGAAGAGGTGGAGATGTCACCAACTTCGATAAACTTATGTGAGACCAGGCTGTTTCCCATGCTGTTGGCCTTTACAGGGCAGCTTGTGTGATGAGAAACATTGGGGTGAGCATGTTGACAATGTTCTGCAAACCTCCACTGAGAAGGAAAAACGAAACAGGAGGAACAACCAGGCAAAGTACATTTGATCGCATCAACAAAAGGGAGGCCATCAATGAAGGAAATGGGGGGGCAAGTATCCTTGGCAAGTTTGTCAGCATCAAGAGAGCATAACATGGTGGTGAGCTCTTCTCGCGTAATGGACACTGTATGCAAAATGTTGTGTTGGTTCCATAAATGTCCATAGGTAGTCTGAAAATCGATTGGAGAAGCACATATAACACAGATTGTCAAGTTAAACCTGGGTTCAATCCTGAGCCCCAAAGATAGAAGACTTTGTGTGACAGAGAAGTCATCGGGAACTGATGGTAGATCGACTGGTCCAGAGAACAGTGGTGAATCAACCTTTATGGGAACATCGGTGGCATCATTCAGAGAGAAATCAGGATATGGGTCGGCATCCATTGCTGATAAAGTAGGGTGTTCTGCTTGAAGCTCTGTGGACATGATAGCATTGGGTGCAAGGGGCCCTATGACAGTCATGGAATCTTGGTTACTTTGTATAAAGGAATTGATGTTGAGAAGGCCACGACTGCCTGCTACTATCGGTGAGACTATCTTCGACCCTTCTCCAGCGCTCTCCGCTCTCTCTTCTACTGTCTTTGACTCCGCTCTTCTCTCCTCTGCTCTGCTTCCTCTCTGACTCCACTACCCCTGGTCTGGCACTGCCACATGTGCCCCCGAACTCCTGTGCGACGCTCCGGAGTCGCTCGAGGAAAGCCCGACCTCACCCGATGCTGACCCAGCATCATGACGGGCATGGGTTCCGTGCGTGGTGCCATTCCCATCCTCTGTGCTGTGGGAATCCTCCCACAGTGGTTCTGCTGTGTGAGGGTTGTTGGATGAGGCTGTTGTAAGTGTGAAGGCATGGTCAGCTTCCAATTGTGTGAGTTCGCTGCCGGTGCGGGGGAGGAAGCAGCATAGGCACTGAGCATGCACTAGGCCATTCATTAATAGGGAATCCCTCCAGGGTGCCAACCTTGTACGAGTTGCCAGTGCAGCCAATAATGTGGTGCGGTGCTGACCATTGTGGGAGAAGCTTCTGTATGGTGAGCTTAGTGCCAGCAAGGGTGCTCTCATAGACCTGTATGAGCTGTCCTTCAGCGAAGGAAACTGCGCCTGCGGCAGACTTGTTGACACGTCGGTCAAAGGCCAGTTTGCGCCTGACTGCATGTAGGGTGGCGAGGTCGGCGGCATCGAGGCGTTGCTGTGCCATATAGGCTAGGTGGATATCCATGGCAGCACTAGTTGATTCAGAGGCGGTATGAGGTAGGGGTGTCAGCGGTGTGTTGACAACGAGGCCCAGGAGGAGTTGTTCCTTTGGTGAGAACTGGAATGCAGGGATGAGCTGCTCATTGAGCTGACATGTGGCTAGATCAAAGTGGTTGGGCCAGGCATGTGTGATGTCGGTCGGTACTGTGGAAGCGGGGTCGCCCTCACCAAGGGGAGGGCTGCACATCCGTTGTAGCCTCCCGAGCAGTTGGCCATTGGCATTTTCAATGAGCCTGTTGATCCATGGTGCATAGGCTGCAGTGACATGATGTGTGATGGAGTTGGTGGTACACCACGCACGGACGTTGCCATTGTTGAAGTGTGAGCCCCTGTCAGTCATGAGGGTTTGGAGGGAGTAAACACATGGGCGATGTGGGATAGGGTGTCGGTGGTGGATTTGGCTGTGCCATGGTGTTTGAGTTTGAACTCCCATATGTATTGAGAGAATGTGTCCATGATGAGGAGGGCGCTTTGGTAGCCGCCTTTATCTTTGGATAGGGTGAGATAGTCCACAACGAGGAGCTCAAAAGGATGTTGCCGAGTAATAGGATCCATTAGTGCGTGTAGATGGGTGGAACTGAAGCTCTTACACTGGGGGCACTGGCGAAGTGAGGTCAGGATCAATTGATCGAGCTTAGGACTCCAGATCAAGTCCATCAGCTTGAGCTTGATGAGGTCGCGACCCCAGTAACCATTCGAGGTGTGCTCGTGTGCCACTAACGTGACCACCTCCACTTGGAAAATGCATTCAACAAGGGGTTTGCCGTGAATGGTGCGACCGTTGGCGATGTGCCATAGACGACCATCGGTGATCATGTAGTTGAGTGCATGGTGCTGTGCACGGCGGTGATCCCTCTCTGGTCGGTCACCATCCAAGGCAAGTAGAGCATCAACCACATCTAGGAAAATGGGTTCATTAGTGAATCTAGCATGTAGGGTAGAGATGTGAGCATCGGCGCTTAGCATGAACAGGTCATTGACAATGCCAATGCGCGCTTTCCAGTTGGCACTGACAGTCCATGCACTACCGTCGCCATCAGTGGGTACGGTGTCCATGTATCAACGACTAAGGGCATCAGCAGCAGTGTTGGTTTTGCCGGAACGATGTCAAACATCAATAATGTGGTAGGTGGTGACCCTATCCTGTCAGCGAGCATGTGGGAGGGATGGTTTGTTGCTCCATAGGGTGTCCTGCAGAGCTATACAGTCTGTCTCAATTTCGACGGGAAACCCCCAGATTAGGTTGCTGAAGTGGTCAAGTCCGAATTTCAACGCTGCAAATTCCAAAATGTATGGTTTGTACCATTCCTCTGCTGGTGATGTGCATTTGGAGCCGAAACCGATGGGGTGAATGGTCAGGGTTGTCTCGCCGTTAGGAAGCAGGGTAGTGTGGCGTTGGGAGAGAATGGCACTGAAGCCAGTTTTGCAGCCATCGGTGGTCAAGATGAAGGGGGTGCCATCAAACTTTGGGGCATGCAGAACTGGTTCAGTAACGAGGATCTGTTTCAGGGTGAGAAATGCCTTGGTATGGCAGGATGTCCAGAAGTGGCTCAGAGTGTGGTCACACAGTAGTTGTCAGTATCGGTGTTTGCCAAGTTGGGCTACGGGTTGAGAAAGGTCTAGGTTGTGCTGAAGGTCAGTGAGTGGTGCAGTGATGCGGGCATAGTCCTTGATGAGGGAGCGAAAGTAACCAGTCAAACCCAGAAAACGCATCAGGCCATGCAGGTTCTGTGAAAGCGGCCACTTAGCTACAGCCTCCAACTTGGCGTGGTTCGGTCGGATGCTGATTTTGCCAACTCAGGCATCACTGTACACAGTCTCAGCCATGAAGAGCTGGGTTTTTGATGGAGAGACCAACAGGCTTTTCTCACAGCAGCATAGTAGGAATTGGCAAAGACGGGCGAGTAGGTGATTGAAATCATCACCAGCCATGCCATTGTCGACAATGAATGTTTCGAGTCCCAGCTTGTTCATGATGTCTTTAAAGGCATGAACAGTCATTTCGGCGAAGCATGAGGGTGCACCTGTGACTCCCATGGGCAAGCAACAGTAGCTATGGTATCCATGGCCTTCCATATAGATGCACAGGTAAGGTTTGTCTGCATCTTCTACTTTGATGGCATAGAAGCCAAAGGCAAAGTCGATGATGCATATGTAGTTATGACCAGCTAGGCATTGTTGTTTTGCCGATATGTTGCCCTGAACCATTGGTGCCATGTGAGATACTTTGTTGATGGAGGCGAAGTTTTGAGTGATACGCCACTTTGGTGGTGTGTATGTGCAGTTCTCAGCGGACTCTGATCGAGGTGGGCAGGGAGGGATGTCCAGGTCTGGGTGTTCTCCGAGACGGAGACATTCATCCTCAATGAGGTGCCAGATTTCATCCATGGTGAGTCCCAGGGAGCCGTGCACTCGTTGCGCGATGACGGTAGGATGGGCTGCTCTGACTTCATCAGAGCAGATTTCTTCGAGCACATTGGCAGCTACTAGGTCATCCAAAACAGGTAGGTACCAGTCTTTCTGAGCTTGTATGAGTAGACGTTGGTTGACTTTCACAGGGTAGGAGATATCCTTTGGTATGTTGAGGCAAATTTTCATAAAGTCAACAGGTTTGACCTCTCATACTGATAGCGCGAAGACATCAGCAAATTCGGAAAGTAAAGCACTGACCTGTCGCTGCTGGTCGACGGGAAGGGGTCCAATTGAGACTTTTTGTAAGATGGCAGCAATGCAAGGTGGGTGAAAGGGACCCTTGGCCGTAAGTCTGGTGAAGATGTCGTCTGATGAAGAGGCTGGGGGTGGGTGGGGCTCGCGACTTGGGTGGGCTGCATTAGTTGTAAGAGGATCTACTAGTAGGATCGGAGGAGGGACAGGTGACACTAGTGATGGCGTGTGAGGAGGGAGCACCTAATTGGGTAGGGAGAAGGATAGATGTGCAGTGGAGAGTATGGAAACGAGAGGTGCTATGGAAGTAGGAAGGCATGTGCAGCATGTAATTGGGTTACGGGCAGTGAAGTTAGGAATGCATTGGGTGGTGGGACCGTGGGCGATGGTAATGGTATCGGTGCGGTAGTCATGGACAGCTTGAACCTGCTCCAGTAGGGGTTTGCTGATAAAGGCATGCCAGGAGTTGCCATTGGGGAAGACTTCGAAGCTCAAATGCCTAGGGAGGGAACGAGGGAACCGTCTGCCATTCATAGTGTCATATGGGAGGGACTCAGTGGATGAAGCCGGTGCACAATGCTCTTATAGACATCCACATCAAGCACATTAATCATGGCATCACTGTCCACAGTGGCAAGCAAGCGGACGCATTCGCCTTGTGGACCTCAAAGACAGGTCATGGTATGGAAAGGGGTACTGGATTCAGAAATGATCAGGTTCCCTGCTGCATCCAAGATATACACATCAGTGATAATATTATTGAAAGGGGGTACGTAACTTTGTACAGGTAACACCACGGTACTATGAGTGATGATAGGATCGAAAGGGGAGAGCTGGGTACGAGTAGGGTGATTGGTTATGTCATATGCACATGGTGGTATAGTGTTATATGTGGGCTTGGGTAAGCTCGCACGTAGCCCTGGTAAAGACAAGGGAGGCCTTGGCCGATGCCGTCGATGGTGTATGCAGGGACGTAGGCTGCACACATAGAGTGTCAGCCAAGGGGTCGTATACCGGGTCAATCTTGGAATCAGCAAAGAAAGCTAGGATTGCAAAGAGGTACAAGGGCTAGGGGTAGATCTAGGGTCTAGGGTCTAGGATCCAGGGGAAGTCCAGGGAGATCAAGAATAGGGAACATGGTACGTGCTACTAGGGTTTATATAGCATAGGGTAAGGGGCACAGACCATGTCAAGAAAGGAGAAAGAGAACAGCACCAGTCAAGGGCTGTATGGAATGAGGACAGCACTGGTCATGGGCTGTGTGAAGGAAGGTCATAGAATACGAAGAAAATGGAAAGAAGAGACTAAAGAAGGAAAGCACAGGAAGTAGGCTGTGTGAGAAGAGAAGCCAAGGCTATGCATGTGGGAGCATAGGGCTGAGGGTATTCTAAAAAAGGAAGAGAAGATCAAAGAAGCGAAGAGAAAAGGAGGTGGACTCAATGATGAGTCAGAGGCAGGGGTGATGACTCATGTTGAGTGAGTCAATGGGAGCTGGGAAAGGCGAGGATGGTATAGGAGGACTCGGATTAGGCCGAGGGAATGCACGAGGAGGGAACGAGGCGTGCATGAGGCGGAGATCTGGAAATGGGAATCTAGGGGTTGGCCATGAGGTCCGAGGGAACAGGGAAGGACCATGGGTATGGTCCGGACACGAGGACAAGGGGAGGACCACGGGTAAGGTCCAGAGTGGAGGTAAGGATGACTCGGGTAAGCACGAGGGGGACTCGTGGTGTGAGGCTGTGAAATGAAGCCACAGCAAGGCGATGCTGGAATGGAAGCCGCAGCAAGGCGATGCTAAAGGGAAGCCTCGAGGTGAGCTCATGATGAGCATGAGGCGTGCTTATGGAACGAGTCAGAATGAGTGTAGGAAGGTTGTACTCAGCGGGTACAACACAAGGAGCGCGAGGAGGATCCAAAGGAGTATGCCGAGGGAGATGTTGTAGACTGAAGTTAGGGGTTCCCATAAAAGGACTAAGAGAAGGGGAAATTGTAACATATAGGCGGACTGCCAGCACAGATAGTAGATGGTAGGGGCATCTCAGTGCATCTAAAGGTGCTGTCAGATGCAGGTAGTATAGAGATGTGGGTGGAGGGGACCACAGCTACTCCATTGGTGGTAGTGGTCCCTGCTCGTTTTCCAAGTCCCAGACGTCAGCAGGTAAGGTGGGGTCGTGATCCAGGTCGGTCGGTTGCCAATTGTCCAGAGCCGATATCGCATACACCGGGGGTTGTCCTGTCACAGTGTGATGCGGGACAGGATAGACATAGCAGACTGGCATTGGAGCAATACGTTGAGTAGCTCGGCGCAGCATTCCTGCGACCAGTTGGCGCCAACGAGATTCGTGAGGGCATATGGGATTGGTTGAGGTGCAGGTGTAGCCGGTGTGTGATGGGTTGGTGATGATGCCACAGCTCCAGCATTTGCCAGATCCTAAGGTGGAGGTGCCAGGTTTCAGGGGATACGGTCATTCTAAACTGGGCATCAGTTGGCCGTGAGTGTGATGCCAGGCAATGATGTCAGCATCATATTGCTGGCAACCAACATCAGTGTTGGCTCGTTGTGGAAGTGCATTGGCACGGTCCAGTATCTGTGTACGTGTGAGGGTTGATGGTATGGGGAGGAGCGTGCGTCCATGATTGCTGGGAGGGAGGTAGGAGTGAACGGGAGTGGAGAGGGGTGCAGAGGGTGGGAGCTGAGTGGAGTTGTTCCTCATTGGTCGAGAAGGTGTGGTGGACTGGGAGATGCGCTATTGCTGCAGCGCTAAGATGGCTTGGTCACGCAATTTGTTGTCCGCCAGGCGCTGCCTTTCCTTGCGAAGTGTTTCCTGAAAAATATTGCGGACTGTGTCAATAAAGTCATCCCATCTGTTGTAGCTGCCAGTGAGTTGGTCGCTAAGGATCTTCGGTGCATGAAGGACTGCATAGTCAATAAGATGGCCCTCCACGTTACCCATGCTAACGGCAGTGCGCATGATCTTCTCGGCCCAGATATTCTGTCCATGATTGCCAATATCACCACTGTTCTTCCACTACCAATGTCTTCATCATTCAGGATGATGTTTTTGATCTGCTCGCACTGTTGGGCTTTGGTCCAAGTCGGGCATTGTGCTGGTGGCCACCGTTTCAGAAAGGCAGTGCGGAGCGAGTTCAGGTCACAACAGGCAGCAGAGTCGAGTGCTTGAAACCAGTCTTGTGCCATGCTGCCGGTGGCAAGTTGGAGGCGGAAACAGTGGATTTTTCACACATCTGACCAGCTGTCAGGGAGGCTAAGCCCAAATAATGTAAACCAGTCCGACAATGGATCTCTCTCGCTATAGTCTCCTCGGAAGATAGGCACTGCTTTGGGTTCAGAAGTCATGGGAAATGCAGGAGGAATGGGGTGATGTGGGTATGGGGGGAAAGGGGGTTGTCGGGATGGTAGGGGGTGTGGTGGTATGTCGCAATGGGAGCGCAGATGGTAGTAATGCACTATGGCAGTGGAAATGGAAGAAGGTGGTGTCTGGTGGGTTTCTGTGGGATTGTCAGTGCAAGATTGGTTAGATAGCAGTGAAGTGAAGATAGCAGGTACAAGATGGAATTGCGTGATCGGTGGTCGGGCTATTGTCACACTGCTAGAGCAGCAGTCCCGAGGGTTTCTGAGTTCAGGTGCAGATGTGTTGCGCCTGCATGGAGATGCAAATAGAGCTTGATGGTCCTCAGGGGATAATAAGGATGATGGTGTGGAGATGCTGTCCCCAGTGGGTGAAGTGCAGTTTGCTGTTGCCTGCTGCCCGCTACCGCTGATATTCCTGAGTGACGCTACAAAGTCAACAGATAGAGAGCTTGGTGCTTGCCATGTGGACTGTGTGGTATAACTCCCACTCTCGTCACCAGTTGAGAAGGCCACAACTGCCTGCTACTACCGGTGAAACTGTCTTTGACCCTTCTCCAGCGCTCTCCGCTCTTTCTTCTACTCCGCTCTTCTCTCCTCTGCTCTGCTTCCTCTCTGACTCCGCTACCCCTGGTCTGGCACTGCCACAACGTCAGGATAAGCATTAGGATCTGTGGGATGCACTCGTCTTCGACAGAGAGCACATATGTTGTAAAAGTTGAAATGAGCGTGTCGTGCATCACCACATGGACAAGGAAGCTTGCCAGACTGATCTCTTTGAATGAGCACTGATGAACCTAGAAAATTTGTCAACACTCAGCGAAAAAAGGCACATATAGGCTACGTTGACAGGTAACATTGCATGTAGGGCTATGGAAATTGGAGAGATGCCTCTCACGATCCTTCAATTTGTAGCCAATGAGAAAAGTGCATCCTAGGATGGTACATGGTTGCTGTTACAATTTCCCCTAGTCTTGCTCCTTTTACGGGAACCCCTAACTTCGGTCTACAACGTCGCCCTCGGCATACTCCTTTGGATCCTCCTCGCGCTCCTAGTACTATACCCGCTGAGTACAGCCTTCCTCCGCTCATTCCGACTCGTTCCATAAGCACACCTTGTGCTCATCACGTGCTCATCTCGAGGCTTCCATTCCAGCATCGCCTTGCTACGGCTTCCTTTCACAGCCTCACACCACGAGTTCTCCTTGTGCTTACCTGAGTCATCCTTATTCCCGCTCTGGACCTTATCCTCGGTCCTTCCCTTGTCCTCGTGTCCGGACCATACCTGTGGTCCTTCCCTGTATCCTCGGACCTCACGGTTATCCCTATCCTTGTGCCCTCGGACCTCACGGTCATCCCTAGATCCCTGTCTCTTGATCTCCGCCTCATGCACGCCTTGTTCCCTCCTCATGCATTTCCTTGGCCTAACCCGAGCCCTCCTATACTGCCCTTGCCTTCCCGGCTCCCATTGACTCACTCAACATGAGTCATTGCCCCTGTCTCTGACTCATCATTGAGTCCACCTCCTTTTCTATCCACTTCTTTGATCTTCCCTTCCTTTCATAGAATACCCTTAGTCCTATGCTCCCACACGCATAGCCCTGGCTTCTCTTCTCGCACAGCCTACTTCCTGTGCTTTTCTTCTTTAGTCTCTTCTCTCCGTTTCCTTCGTATTCTATGACCTTCTTTCACACAGCCCATGACCAGTGCTGTCCTCATTCCACACAGCCCTTGACTGGTGCTGTTCTCTTTCTCCTTTCTTGACATGGTCCGTGCCCCTTACCCTACGCTATATAAACCCTAGTAGCATGTACCATGTTCCCTATTCTTGATCTCCCTGGACTTCCCCTGGACCTACTCCTAGTCCCTGGATCTCCCCTAGGCTTTCCCCCTTGTATCCTAGTCCTAGATCTATCCCTTGCAATCCTAGCTCCCTTCGCTGATTTCGAGATCGACCCGGTATACGACCCCTTTGGCTGGCACTATACGTGTGCAGCCTACGTCTTCGCGTACACCATCAACGGCATCGGCCAAGGTTCCCCTTGTCCTTGACCTAACCAGGGCTACGTGCGAGCTTACCCAAGCCCACACGTAACAGTTGCCTGTCATATGTAAGCTGTCAGTTGCAGTAGAAGCTTGAGCGTAACCTACCACATTGTAAAAGGTAAAACCATGCCTACGTTGCTTGCATCAAACACAAATGAAGTTAAGAACGTTTCCCAAGTGAATGCAAAGCACAAAAAGGCATATAACCGGTATGGTGGAGGATGAGGCCTAGAAATGGTGGTTGCTAGGTTAGCAAGCGGGCTATTGAAAACTAAGCCACATTTCATACCAGGCAACTAATGTCAATGGTGCTTGATGAGGGAATCAAACATGAGGCATGCTGTCAGCATAGAACATAAACGAGGTTGGTGGGGGTTACCTGGTGTCAAGGCAGAGAAGTTAATCATGAATGGATGAGGTAAGGCTAACAGATATGGAAAGATATTCACAGTGCAGCTAGGAGAGAGCATGAGATATGAGCATCAGTTTCGAGATGCCCTGTTTTTGGAGTAAAGCTCAACCTCATGCATTTGCAGAGAATGAAGGATGGGTTGCTTGAAAACAAGATTGTGCATCTGAATGCATGCTGGAGCATACCCACACATGCCAAGGTCATCATCATCATGAGCATCCAGTGGATCCAAGGTGACCCTAGCAAGCCTGAGAGACAGGCCAGAGACAATCAAAGGTGGTACAGATGGAAATCCATGCTGTGTGACAAAAGGGGAGGTGGAATTTGAACTCCTCTGGCAGAAAGGGTGGAGATTAACCTAACCTAAACTAAGCATGAATCAAACAACAAGGAGCTCAACTGGTTATCGATATAGAAGAATGTTGGAAAGGATGGTGTTGACCTTGATATGCTTGGGTTAGAGAAAGAAAATAAGCTAGGCAAAAAGGTAACATACCACGCATCCTGGTACATCCAGAATCCAAGAATAGAGCTATTCTGAAGGTGGAGAGTGATCATCGCAAAGGAAAAAGAAGGAGGACCATTGCTGTTGTATAATAACAACAAGGGCATAGTGAAGATGTGGGGGACGTTGACATTGACTGGTTATCGATTCACATGAACATTGGAATGGATTGGGTCGATCCTGAGATGCCTGGGTTAGAGAAAAAAAATAAGCTAGGCAAAAAGGTAACATGCCAGGAATCCTGCTACATCCGGAATCCAGAGATTGAGTTATTGCAGAGATGGAGTGTTCATCACAAAAGGACAAATGAGGAGGACCATTCACGTTGTATAACAACAACAAGAGCAGGGACGACATACTGAGAGTGAGAGCAGAGCAGAAAATACATGAATGGAATAACCCAGCTTTAGAGTTGATAGAGGGAACAATGGGAGCTGTGGATGGGAAAGGAGGACAAGTATGACAAGGCTTTGTCATGGCACCAGGATGATCAAGTGAAGGTGCGGCATTGCCTCTGCCACGAGTTCCACAAGGCATGAAGATTGAGGGAAGAAATGGGAATATTAACCAGCTGAAGAACTCCGAGTAGTCAAGCATCAACTCTAAATAGGATGCTCACCATACAATTCCATACATGGGCTCTACTGGATCTGATTGTCAATATAGTGAAGAGTCGCTACAGCCCATGGGGCCATGGGCATACTGAGTGATGATGATGATCAGGTGGTATAGGTCACCATTGCTGCCTGCCACAGCCCACATAATAATAGGGCTGGGATTCTTCATCTTCTGCAAAATACGAACCTACTTGTTATGTCAGAGAGAACATGTTGCTGCACTGTAGCTGCATGCGCAGTTCAGCAACCAAGGAAAGTCACCCTTATCAGTGATCACAAGGTAGTTTTTACTCAACTTACCTGAACTGGGCCTGAATAACCTGGAAGCCTGGCCCTTGTGAAGGATGATCGATTGATTGACAACAATTGACAGGAGTGGAGAGGTGATATGCTACAATTTGCATAGCATAGTGTGTCGTAGAGAGTACTAGAGTCTAGAGTCTAGTCTATAGTGTTGCTGCAACTCCGACTCATACTAGTAGCCGACTCAAGTTGTAACCGAGCGCGCAGTTTAGCCGAACCGTGCAAAGTCAAGCCGTAATCATTATAGCCGACTCAATCGGCTCGGTTAGCTGACTTTCGACTTCCAGTCGACTGGAAGTCGACTAGCTGATCACCCAGTGGATAATTTTATGGATTTTGTTTAATGGTCTAATTAATGTACAAGTACAAGTATCGAGTACATCATAGTGCACGAGGGTGGTCCGTTGCGTGGTGATCGAGCTGGTTGGGGCACGGGTGAGTCCGTTGTGAACGTCCCAAACCATTGCCAAGGTCGTGATTGGGTTGGTTGGGTTGCGATTGAGCTGGTTGGGTCGCGAGTGAGTCCATTGGGTGGCGATTGAGTTGGTCAGGTCACGAATGAGTTGGTTGGGAGTTGGTTGGGTGGCGATCGAGCTGGGTGGGTCGCGAGTCTGTTGGGTTGTGAAAGTGCTGGTTGCATTGCAGTCGAGTCCGTTGGGTCGTGATCGAACTGGTTGCATCGCGAGTGAGTTCGTTGGGTTGTGAACGTGTCGGTTGGGGTGTGATCGAACTCGTTGGGTAGCGATCGCGCTGGTTGCGTCGCGAGTGAGTCCGTTGGGTTGTGAACATGCAGGTTGGGTCGCGAATGCGTTGGTTGGGTTGCGAGTGAGTCTGTTGGTTACAATTAAGTTAGTTGGACTGCGAGTGTAGCAAATCACAACCCACAACCGTACTCGCGCGTGACGTCGGCACCGTTCGGACGGAAACGAGGAGGTGCGAGGTGGTGTACCAACAAACAGGGACAAGTGGGGGTGGAGGCCAACGAGTGAGGGTGGAATCCAAGCGTAAATGAGCAGTTGTGAGAATGGTGTACCAATGGGTGCGTTTGAGTGGCAGGTGGTGCTGCCACTGATCGGCTTAAGCCGGCTAGGGTGACCATGGAGCACGAGTGGGGGTGTGGCTAATTGGGATTGGGAAAAGAATAGTAGTTAATACATTAATTGACTGCACACGCTAACCCCCGACTTGAAGCCGGCTTGGTCGACTAACCGAGCCGGACAGAGCTGATGTCACGTGGAGTCGAGTCACATGAAGTCGAAGCCGCTCGCTAAGTCGGCAAAGTCGAGCCGTAGCCGAGCCAAGCCGAGTCGCGGGAACACTAAGTCTAGAGACCGCAGTCATAATGTCATGCTACAATTAAGCAACTCTAAACCAGAGCTGCGTGTCGGCTTTTTGCGGCAATAGCCGGTATACACCGGGTGCCAAGGGCCCGGCTCAGCTCCGCACAATTTCGATAGAACCAGTACAGGCTCCGCACTCCGGGTCGGCTCAAGCGGAAGCTGCGGCAACACACATTCTGTGACATACTGTGACATCCCGTGATGCTGATTTGGAGCTAGGTGCTGGTTTGGTGATAAAGGATAGTATTGGTTCAGTGGTCTAATGGTTATGATTTCTGTCTCACACACAGAAGGTTCCCAGTTCGATCCTGGGCTGAGCCACTCTTTTTGATACATTGTGACAAGTTCTTTGAATCATTCCATCCTGGTCAGTGGCATTTTTGTTGATCATAAACCTGGACACGGTCGAGTGATCCTCACTTACACAAATCTTGCTGGACTGTGTGCATGTTTTCTCCTGTATGGGAATATGCGCCTTTCTGTGCAATGAAAGCAGTCACTCAACTTGATTAACTAGCTTGTCCTCGAAATTAGGAAGACTTCAAGGAATCACAGGAATCTCCAACTCAAAAATGAAGCAGTCAGGTTTAGTCGTGTCCTGGTCCACTGCTCCTGGATAGGGCTGATAGGATATGTATATATGAGTTCATCTGCATTTAAAACCAATCAGACTTTCATAGTACTACCTGATGCTGCCGATTGCATGGACCACGGATGTGTTATGATTTCCCCTTCTCTTAGTCCTTTTATGGGAACCCCTAACTTCGGTCTACAACATCGCCCTCGGCATACTCCTTTGGATCCTCCTCGCGCTCCTCGTGTTGTACCCGCTGAGTACAACCTTCCTACGCTCATTCCGACTCGCTCCATAAGCATGCCTTGTGCTCATCATGTGATCACCTCAAGGCTTTCCTTTAGCATCGCCTCACTGCGGCTTCCATTCCAGCATCATCTTGCTGCGGCTTCCTTCCACAGCCTTGCACCACAAGTTCTCCTCGTGCTTACCCGAGTCATCCTTATTTCCACCCCGGACCTTATCCTCGGTCCTTCCCTTGTCCTCGTGTCCGGACCATATCCGTGGTCCTTCCCTGTTCCCTTGGACCTCATGGTCTGTTACGTGTGGGCCAGGTAGGCTCGCATGTATCCACAAGGTGACTAGGACTTGAGGAAGGCTTTGTCTAGAGAGGCCTTTACTGGGACTGAGGGACTTGGGGACTGAAGTCGGCGAGTGGGCTTAGGAGGCAAGACTAAGAGTAGTATTGCGGAGGTCAAAGTTAAGTTATACATGTCGTGCTAGTGTGGTTTATATACGTATGAGAGACTAGCATGGACCAAGACTACGAAAGGAAAAAGGATAAGGAAGGGAATGCGACAGAAACGGAAAGAACCCTGTTGAAGGGTAAGAGTTTGACGAGGTCATTTATGACTCAGTTAGTGAGTCAGCTATCAAAGACCGAGGAATCAGAACAAAGGAAAATAATTGTAATCTTGATGATGAAAGAAAGGTGAACCTGTGGGTTACCGTGAAAGAGTCATCAAGATGGAAAATATAAAAGAGATACAGTGAAAAGAAGAGCAAAAGAAATAGAGAATCGTAACATGGACATCCCTAGATCCCCGTCTCCAGATCTCTGCCTTATGCACGCCTCGTTCCCTCCTCGTGCATTCCCTTGGCCTAACCCGAGCCCTCCTATACCATCCTTGCCTTTCCCGGCTCCCATTAACTCACTCAACATGAGTCATCACCCCTGTCTCTGACTCATCATTGAGTCCACCTCCTTTTCTCTTTGCTTCCTTGATCTTCTCTTCCTTTCATAGAATACCCTTAGCCCTATGCTCCCACACGCATAGCCTTGGCTTCTCTTCTTGCACAGCCTACTTCTTGTGCTTTCCTTCTTTAGTCTCTTCTCTCCGTTTCCTTCGTATTCTATGACCTTCTTTCACACAGCCCATGACCAGTGCTGTCCTCATTCCACACAGCCCTTGACTGGTGCTGTTCTCTTTCTCCTTTCTTGACATGGTCCGTGCCCCTTACCCTACGCTATATAAACCCTAGTAGCATGTACCATGTTCCCTATTCTTGATCTCCCTGGACTTCCCCTGGACCTACTCCTAGTCCCTGGATCTCCCCTAGGCTTTCCCCCTTGTATCCTAGTCCTAGATCTATCCCTTGCAATCCTAGCTCCCTTCGCTGATTTCGAGATCGACCCGGTATATGACCCCTTGGCTAGCACTCTACGTGTGCAGCCTACGTCCCTGCATACACCATTGACAGCATCGGCCAAGGCCTCCCTTGTCCTCACCAGGGCTACGTGCGAGCTTACCCAAGCCTCCATGTAACAAAAGATCAAGAATATCCTCTGCTGGCCACTTCTATCGTAAGCCGTATCATTCACTCTTTGCTCCCCGCTCCTCGTCTAGCTCACCATGCCTCCCTGTCGCCGAGTACCTTCTCCTCAATGCCCTGACGATGCCCTCCTTGCCACCGTCTCCTCAGCCAGCCGAATCTTCGGCTCCCTCTTCGATGATTCGCCAATCACCCCTCTACAAGAACCCCCAGCACCAACGTCGCCTGCCTCCCCAACAAGTGCACCACTCTCCCCACTGACACCAACCGCTGGACCCTCGTCACCTGAAGAAGGATCCTCACAACCAACCCCTTGCCTGTCTCCTACTACATGGAGAGCACTGCTACCACCCTACTCCCGCAGAACTCCCAGGTCAAGAACCCCCGTGGATTCCCCAGCATACTCCTTTCAGGAGTTAACTGCCGCACTCCCACCGCCACCGCCACCCTTTCAACCCTCAACCCCGCCGACTCCTCCTGTCATGACACCAATCAATGAACCTGAGGAACTAGACCTCAAAACCCCAAGCACCTTCAATGGATCCGCCAAGAAGGCCCAAGACTGGATTACCGAGATCAGGTTCTACCTAGTAGCCAATCAGGAAATCTATGACACTGACATGAAGAGAGTCGCTTTCGCCCTCTCGTTCATGACAAAAGGATCCGCTGTCTCTTGGGCATCCCTATACCAGGATGCAATCATGCAAAAGACAAAGCCCTCGTCTTGGTCACAATTCTGCCAAGACTTCGAAACCACCTTCGCCACCAACAATCCTATTCAGGAAGCCATCAACTGGCTTTCCACGACCACGACTTCAATTCCCAAGTCTGGATCAGTCCTCCCTGCCATGACTAAGTATACTACCGAGTTCCAGAAATACGCTGTCCAAGCTAACATCTCTGACGACAACATTCTGATCGGCTATTACTCAACAGGGATTCCAGTTAACCTCATGATGCGCTTTATGTCCATGGACCCCATGCCTGACTCCATCCACAAATGGTATGAGAAGGCTTCCACGTTCCAGGCTGCTTATGAGTGAGCCCTGGATATAAAAACCACTCACCGTCCAAGTATCCCTTCGTCTCCTTCGTCTCCTTCGCCGACTAACATCCCTGATACAACAGAAAACTATCCTTTCCCAGACCCAATGACCCTTTCCGAACCAAGTCCTCCCTCGCCCTCTGAGTACGACCCCGACACCATGGAGGTCGACACAGTTAGAACAACACGAGCTCGCCGCCGTGCTTCCAAGTCTCCCACGCCCCAACCTGGCCATTCGGTGCAGGTAAACACAACCAAGGTAGTCCAAAAAGACGTTAAACTATCCTCGCCCTTGAAACCCTCCTGGTCCATTGACGAAGGACATATCTAAGCCTAAGCCTCTGACTCCGACTATCCGCCCTGGTGCCACCAAGAAACGGCAGGGCGTTTCCCAGTCCTTGTCTCCAAGAACTCCGGCGGCATCAACCGCCACCAAGTATAAGCCTGTCAGCAATGACGCTAAACATCGTCCTCAGATCACCCGCATAGACCTTTCCTCCCATCCTCGGCCTTCGACCTTAATCCCTTCGGTCTCGGCTACCCATCCCAGCTCCTCATCCCGAGGATGCCATGTTTGTTCCAAGGTTGGTTGTCATTCCGACAAACACTCCACCCCTTCCTCGCCTTCAGTACCTGGGCGCCACACAGAAACGGCAAGGTACATTGCGTCCCCTAAGTCCTCTCCTCCTCGCTGCCCCTCCTGGGGTTGTCGTATCTGCTTTCTTGTTGGTTGTCATTCCAACAAGCACGTAACTCGGCATGTTCTGCCTCGCCTCCGACCATATGGCTGCCACGTTTGTGGCGCACCTGGATGCCACTCCAATCAGCATTCCCTCTCCTCCTCTGCCACCCAACGACCTCGTCCTAAGCCGACTCGACCATCCTGTTCTCGCCCCATCCGCAGTGGATGCCATATTTGTGGCAAGATCAGCTGCCACTCTATCCGTCACTCCGACACGAGTGGTTCACCCATTCTGACTCCCACGCTGGTTCAGACTTCTATCTCAACCAATTGATTCGAAGTCCTTTCCAGCCACTTCCCCACGGACACTGATGTCATTCAGGTTTTCCCTGATGATCCTTTCTCTGCAGATGACATCCAGTTCTTCTTGGACCTCCCTAGTCCAGGATCTTCTCGCCCCATCTTCCCAGCTCCTCCCGGTCATTTGTCTCCAGTTCCTGAAGATCCCTCCAAACCTTCGGTGTCCTTGGTTTCTTCACCAAGTCCATCCCGTCCTTCAACCCCAACTCTCCCTGTTCCTGCTCTTGTCCTTGAAGCTCCGGCGACTCCAGTAATCCATCGCTTTCCTTCTCCCTGTCCTGTTGAACTGGCTGAAGTCCCTGGCCCGTTTTCTCATTCTTTGACTCCCTCAGAAATTCCTCTGACACCCGGGTGCCACGTTGAAATGGCAGGGTGTCCACCTCCCTCTCCCGAGTTTCCATCCATGTCTGGCCTAACGGCATCCATCGCTGAAATCGCTGCCACTCTTCCGGCAGTCCCGTCCCCGTCTCCGCCTCTGCTCCTCTGATGCATAACCAGAAAAAGAAGTTGCAAAAGAAACATGCCAAACAGGCAGCGCATTCCTCTTCTGCTCCTATGTCCCTCGACACGGTCTTCTCCCTTCTTGCTGCCGGCTGCAATGTCACTGGTGTTCACTCCTCCCCAGCTGCTGTCCTCCTTCCCGACGGCGCCTACATCCCCGACGACCTCGATCTTGACGATCTTTGCCTCCCTTCCCTCACCACCGTCGACGATGAATGTGTTCCCTCTCTCCCCGAGGACACTGATGAGTTGCCTATCCTTGCATGCTCTTCTTCCCCGTCCTTCTAATTCTGTTCTACTCTTCTCTCTTATTCATCCTCTTTGCCTCTTACTTCTTTGTTTTGGCCTCATTGAGTGTTTCGCCCCTTATTTGGGGGGTGATTTCCTTCCTTTTTTCTCCTTTTTCTTCGCTTTCCTCTAGATCTCTCCTCGTTTCGGTCAATGGTTCTTCTACGATACCCCACGGGTTCACTTTTCCTGCCATCTGACCTTCTTGTTCTCCTTAGTTTCCCATGTAACGTCCACAATGACGTTAAACTATCTCTGTTTCCCTGTCCTAGATACGTCCACAATGACGTTAAACAATCTATGTTCCCCTTCCTAGAAAGGTCTGCAATGACATTAAACTATCCTTGTTTCTCATCTCTTAGATTTCCTTATCCTGTTCTTTGTCTCTTTGATCTCTGTTTCCTTGTCTCTCTCTCTTTTGCTTCCTAGATCTCTTTGTCTCCATGTCTCCTTGCTCCCGATTTTAGATCTCCGTGTATGTCCGCAATGACATTAAACTATCATGCAAATCGTCCTGCCCGAGCTGTAGCCATTCAGTCGAGGAATGTTCGGACCACTGATGGTAATGATGAGGTGATGCAAGACCTCGAGGAAGATGGCCATAATCTGACACAATTGTCCAATGCAGCAAGGGGTTCACACAAGCATGTCAAGGACTGGCGATTGGGTACACTGCAACGATTTCCTAGGGTTTCACAGGCAGTTTCATTGGATGCTTATAAAGGCCACCGGTTTCTCCCTCATGATCATGAGTATGATGAGTATGATGATGGACCAGTCCTAGAAATGCTCCAGCAGCCAAGCATTTATCCTATCCTGACACATCCATTTAAACATATTGTTATGTGTGGGCCGGGTAGACTCCCAAGTATCCGCAAAGTGACTAGGACTGAGACTAAGACCCAGGCTTGAAGAAGGCTTTGTCGAGAGGCCTTTGCGTAGACTGAGGGACTTGGGACCGAAGTCGACAAGTTTGACTGAGGCAAGACTAAGAGTAGTATTGTGGAGCTCAAAGTTAGGAAATACAGGTCGTGCTAGTATGGTTTATATACTTGTGAAAGGCTAGCACGGACCAGGACTACGAAAGGAAAAAGGATAAAGAAGAATGAGTAAAAGAATATCATGGAATGCAAAGGAAGTGGAAAGAACCCTGTTGAAGGGCGGGGATTGACGAGGTTATATATGACTCAGTTAGTGAGTCAGCTATGGAAGTCCGAGGAATCGGAATGAAGGAAAGCAATCGTAATCTCGATGACAAGAGAAAGGTCGTTGCCCAACCTTCGACTCAACCGAAGCGCAACCTTCGGCTCCAAATCCGGTCTTTCAACCCCGGTATTCCCCTTGTCCTCAAAGCCCATGCCCAAGTCCCTGGTCTTACGTCCGAAATGACGATAAACTACCAGGTTTTCCATGTCCTAGAAACAATCTCTTGTTCTAACAAAGATCACCCCTATGTCCTAGTTACGTCCGAAATGACGGTAAACCTATCCATGTCCAGTGCTCCGCTACCACGTCCTGGTTCCTAGTCCTCGTCCTGGTCAAAATTGACAAGATCCTTGATCGCCCAATATCGGCGATAGTCCTAGTGCCGGTTGCCAAATCCTGGTAACTTGTCCCATGTTCCTCAGCCACCCGACTTCAGTGGTAATCCTAGTGCCGGTTGCCAAATCCTGGTCAACTTGTCCCAAGCTTCTTGGTCACCCGAATTCAGTGATAATCCTAATGCCGGTTACCTCATTATGGTAACTTGTTCCTTGTTTCCTCCGAGCATCCAAGATGATGTAAAACTATCCTTGTCCTAGTTCCTTCAACCGTCTTCTGGGTGCCACGTTGAAATGGCAAGAAGCTCCGGTTGTCCGGTCTCATCCTTGACTGTGGTCCACAATGACAATAAACTACCGAGATCCTCATCCTGGCATCTCCACCAGATCCTCTGCCACTTCTGCAATCCTGTCTCCTCGCTTGGAGTTCCTCCACCCCCGCCTTCGAGTGTTGTCTTCATCAGGTGATTTGACCCTTAGTAGGGGGGTAATGTTATGATTTCCCCTTTCCTTAGTCCTTTTATGGGAACCCCTAACTTCAGTCTACAACATCGCCCTCGGCATACTCCTTTGGATCCTCCTTGCGCTCCTCATATTATATCTGCTGAGTACAGCCTTCCTACGCTCATTCCGACTCGTTCCATAAGCATGCCTTGTGCTCATCACGTGATCACCTCAAGGCTTCCCTTTAGCATCGCCTCGCTGCGGCTTCCATTCCAGCATCGTCTTGCTGCAGCTTCCTTCCACAGCCTTGTACCACAAGTTCCCCTCGTGCTTACCCAAGTCATCCTTATTTCCACTCTGGACCTTATCCTCGGTCCTTCCCTTGTCCTCGTGTCCAGACCATATCTGTGGTCCTTCCCTGTTCCCTCGGACCTCATGGTCGTCCCTAGATTCCCATCTCCAGATCTCCACCTCATGCATGCCTCGTTCCCTCCTCGTGCATTCCCTTGGCCTGACCCGAGCCCTCCTATACCATCCTCGCCTTTCCCGGCTCCCATTGACTCACTCAACATGAGTCATCACCCCTGTCTCTGACTCATCATTGAGTCCACCTCCTTTTCTCTTTGCTTCCTTGATCTTCTCTTCCTTTCATAGAATACCCTTAGCCCTATGCTCTCACACGCATAGCCTTGGCTTCTCTTCTTGCACAGCCTACTTCCTGTGCTTTCCTTCTTTAGTCTCTTCTCTCCGTTTCCTTCATATTCTATGACCTTCTTTCGCACAGCCCATGACCGGTGCTGTCCTCATTCCACACAGCCCTTGACTGGTGCTGTTCTCTTTCTCCTTTCTTGACATGGTCCGTGCCCCTTACCCTACGCTATATAAACCCTAGTAGCATGTACCATGTTCCCTATTCTTGATCTCCCTGGACTTCCCCTGGACCTACTTCTAGTCCCTGGATCTCCCCTAGGCTTTCCCCCTTGTATCCTAGTCCTAGATCTATCCCTTGCAATCCTAGCTTCCTTCGCTGATTCCGCGCTCGACCCGGTATACGACCCCTTGGCTAGCACTCTACGTGTGCAGCCTATGTCCCCGCGTACACCATCGACGGCATTGGCCAAGGCCTCCCTTGTCCTCACCAGGGCTACATGTGAGCTTACCCAAGCCCACACGTAACAGGATGTTTGTCATCATGGGCTGCTATATTAAAGGTGGGCAGGTTAACTCCATCTTGTTTAATTGTCCTTCTTGCATAAAATACATCTCATTCTTGCAATCTTCACTGTCGCACTACTACAGGCTATTTTCGCCACTGCAGCAATCCAGCTAGTGATGTGCCAGGCCCAGGTCAGGCTCAGAGCTCCGGGTCGGGCCCAGCCTTGGAGGGCTCAGGCCCACCCAAAATGTGAGCCCGGGCTCCTATCGAGGGCCCAGGCCCAGCTCAGGCTTGGGCTGCAGCTCGTTTGCTAAAATGTATGTAGTTATGATTACTAGTCTACTAGTACCATTGGCACATGCGCATGCATATGAACAGCCCGTTCATATGCATGTGCATGCACCGTGACAGACAAGTGGTGATGAGGGTGTGACATGCACAACATGCACAATGCAGATGAATTGTCCACGTCATGCATGTCGTGAGCACGACGGAGAGGGAGAGGGAGAGGATGCAGGGCAAGGGCAAGGGCGAGACAGCACGCTCGACATGCACAATGTGCACAATGCAGAGCACGTCACATTAGGCTTGGGCCACAGCTCATTGAGTCAAACTACCAGTGTCCGAGTCACAATGTACTTAGTTACAACTAGTCCATCATTACCATTACAAGATCATCGCTCTTGTCTACCTCATTGAGGCCTGATCCAGGCAAATCAAAGTCCTCAACTATGGAATCCCAGCTTGTACCTTCACTTGGTGTGATAGTTGTAACCTCCTCCGAGTCTGGCATGCATGCCCCAGCGGCGCCACTGACACCAACATCTGACAAGACAGAAGGGTCCTCACAGAAAAGTAAGTCGTGACAAATTATACACTTGAGGCATTGCAACGCTTCCACAATGTCGGGCTTGAGTCAATTTCGACGCTTGCTAATGGTGATCCCAGCCAACGAAAAGGCATGCTTGCTCAAAACTGATGTTGCCATAATTGAAAGGTAATCTTGTGTTATGATTCATACTTCTGCATTTGTACTTTCGCTTTATTTTTCATTTTGTTCTTCATCTTGATGACTCTTCCACGGTAACCTACGGGTTCACCTTTCTTTTGTCATCAAGATTACAATTACATTCCTTCATTCCGATTCCTCGGACTTCTGTAGCTGACTCATTAACTGGGTCATACATAGCCTTGATAATCTCCGCCCTGCAACAGGGATCTTTCCGTTTCTATCGCATTCTATGTTATTCCTTTACTCATCCTTCTTTATTCCTTTTTCCTTTCATAGTCTTGGTCCGTGCTAGTCTCTCAGAAGTATATAAACCATACTAGCACGACTTGTATTTCCTAACTTTGAGCTCCGCAATAACTACACTTAGTTTTGCACTCTCGTCGACTTTGGTCTCCCTAGTCCCTCAGTCCAGCAAAGGTTCCTCAAGAGAGGCCTTCTCCTAGTCCCAGTCCTAGTCACCTTGCGGATACGCGTGAGCCTACCCGGCCCACGTGTAACATCTTGTGCCAGCGAGGCCCAAACTGGGTATCTTCCTGCATTCAAGCCCCACCATTGAACAATAGACATGTTCTCTTGCAGGTGGTCCTTCGACTGGAGATAGCTGTGGAAGTCTTTGAGCCAAGCCTGGTGTGTATCATCATGTATCAATGGAGTGGCTGTGTTATTGTCTTCATCTTCATCTTCATCATCCAAAAGTGCACGGAGAAGTTGGCCAATCTTGCCATATGCCAATGAGGTCCTTGCGAGCTTCTTGGATCTATCAAGAATCTGAGTATTTCCCTTTAACTCTAGATAATGATCCTTGTACTAGAACAATTTGTTGGCAGAATAGAAAGATCACAGATCTGATAGTAGTACTTACTAGATCTTCGGCATGCTTCATCGCCTCATCATATAGTTCACTCCCCCAGTAGCGCCATATGTGGCTTGCTTTTTGAAGTGGGTCCAGTACTTGAAATGGCCCATTAGTATTGGGTTGTGATATCTAAAAGAAAACATATGCATTGCCATGATATACTTGTTGAAGTCCCCAGTCCTCTCATAACATGCAGCAATCTTATCTACTCCAGCTTCGAGTCCCCTCCAAAAATCAGTGTAATCAGATTTGGCAGTTTGTGATTGCCATGCCTTATGTAAGGCTTCAAGTGCTGGAAGGGCGATATGGACCGCTGGACCTTGATCAGATGAAAATGATTGCTGAGCTTCTTCAGATTTGCCAAGTAGTGCAAGAAGAATGTGAACACGTGTCCACTCCTCATCCGTCAACTGAAGATCCATGAGTTTTTGCCACCGTTCACAATCACACTCTGCTGCAGCAAGTTCATGCATGAAAGAATCGACATTGTCTTTAAGTGTTTCTGCACGGTCGAGCATCAAAAATGTTGACGACCAACGAACCAGCATGTCAAGTATCAATTGGAGAGGTCGCTTGCAAGGTGGGTGGTTCACCTTAGCTTGCAATTGAATCTTCTGGAACATCTCCTTGCATTTTGTAGATGATTGCTCCTTGATACTAATCGTCCAAACGACTCCGACTTCATCACGCTGCACGCCTTGCCTAGCAATGAGATCTTCATTAGGGTCTTTGGGACTGTAGGCCTTTGACTTGCTATGTGTACTAAGCAAGGCCTGCATCACTAAGTTGACAATATGAGCAAGGCACCTAATGCCAAACAGAGCGATTGAGCACAATGTCTAACCAAGCCAGAACATCTGAGTCACTCACCGCACCCAGCGTCGTTTGCCATCAAATGCCTTGCCAGTGACTAGTTCAATTTGCCTGGCAAATTCAGTCATCATCACATCCATATTCGACACATTATCACAAGTTACGTGACTGATCTATATAGTGTATTAGTTTCTGACTTCAAGTTCATGTGATCAAATAGTAGGACATACTTTGTGAGAAATACCTAGTCATGTGGTAACTTTGTAGAGCACTTGGCTAAGTCAGGTGCCATTGTGGGAACTATTCAGTTGAGTAAATCCAAGTAGTGCTGTGTGGACATCCCAGGCACCAGGCAACATTTCCTCAATCCATGATCCAGTCACCGCAAAGTAAGCATCTATGTGAGACGCTTGCCAACCATCACAAGTTAAGTTGACTTGCCCCTTGACTGCATTGCTCTAGAAACACAGTGAGATTGGATTATATAGCACACAGATCATACTTACCAGTAGCCGCGTCCTTAAACCCCGCATTTCACTCTTGAACATATCAATAATTGCCGACCGGGTTGTCTTTCAATTCGGAATTTTGACACCATTAGTAGCAAGCGAGGCAATCTCAATCATCTTTTTGAAAGCTGGATGCTCGAGAGAGGCTATAGGCTGCAAATAGTTAGATAGCGAAATATGATATTGAATGTTAATGAACAGTACCTGGTCAGTATCAATCAGCCACTGGATGGCTGCATCACGAAACTGCTCATCGCTGTATGGAACGACTAATTCCTTGGTAGGTGTGGGTTGGAGGTGGGGGTCGAGCTGGCTCTGCATAGTCACATTGGACTGGTCCTTATGTTCCTTACAGTCCCTCGGAAGCATGGAAACGAATCCGTTCGTCTGTTAAGGCCGGGTCAACTCTGGTCAATTCTGGTGCGATTCCAGAGCGCGAGAATTTGTCGGAGGGCAGGACTTGGCTTCAGCGACTCGGAGCGGAGCGCTGCGCCCTTGCTGGTCAGTCGGGGTTGTCCTGGATTTGCACGAAAGGAACAGAAGACACGATGACAAGAAACCAGAGTTGGTCTTAGTCGATATCGAGGATAGTTTACATGACGGTGACTATGGGTATATATAAGGAAGGTGGTTACCATCTTGGTAATGTGAAACCGACAGC
>JBBPJJ010000260.1:0-25838 GCA_038088635.1 Veloboletus limbatus
GGATTCAGGAGGTATGGGAGGGAATACCAGTTGAGGAGTGTCAGAAGTTGATTGAAAGCATGCCAAGGAGGGTTCAGGCTGTGGTTAAAGCCAAAGGAGGGTATACCAAGTACTAATTTATATCAAATACCCCCAGTATTACAAAAGTCCAAAAACTGTTACAATGGTGTTCCTGTTTTAAAACAGTCATATCTTTGCACCCCTAGGCCAAATCACATGACCCAAGAACCGCTTTGTAGCCAGGGGTTTGTACGTTGTTTGGTCCCACCAAAGCAAAGCGATATTCCCACGGGTGGTTGCAGGGCGCTTCGCGCCCCGGTTTGGGGTTAGTTATTGTAACGCTTTTTGGAGTCACTGTAGTACTATGCACCATGTGCAGTGAGCACAGGCGGCAGCTTGATGTTGTAGAGTTTGATGTGAAGCAAAAAGACTTTATGAATTTTACATGCATTGATAGTAAATTTGCTTGAATAATCTGACTTATGTCACTTTACACCATCAAATTGTCACTTTACACAACTTTATTTACACTGCCCATTCCAAGTTCATTCTGTGGCACAGTGGCAACAATACCACGAAGATTTGGTATAAATTTCTTGTATCAATGCATGAAGCTCACCCATGCACCTCCATAGACCTTTTCTGTCCAACTCACTCTTGGTCAAGTTGTTGTTGACACCCTCCAAGCTGTTGATGGGCGCCCGAGGCCCATCTTCAAGGCTTGCCTAAGGGTCTGTACAGTTAGTGAAAAACCCTGGTTTTTCACCTGTGGATTTTCAACATTGAATTTTCAGCTGAGATGCCAGTGGCTTATAATCTATACTCCGCTCAGAATCAAGTAGAACACTAATTCACAACATAGTAAACATCGTTCATTGACAATGCTCGACTCAGATGAAGATCATGCTGGTAGTGAAGATGCTCAGTATGGTAAGTAGTTACCATCATGATCTATGACATTCATTGACTCCTCCAGATTCTTCTGAAGAGGATGATATACTTTATGAAAACCTTTGGTCCATCATTCTTCATCAGCAACACCAGATCATCTGAATGATTGGGACTGTTGGTGTTGCTATCGCAGAAATCGTTGTCCAATCTGCCAATGCTTCATGAAAGATACCCATTCCATATCATATGTTGATTCTCATTGGTTACGGCTGGGTACAAGAACTGTTGACCAGCCATCCCGAACGAATTCGCTGTGAACTCGGTGTTCACAAGGCTGTCTTTGAGATCCTTATCATAGAACTCAAGGATTCGGGATTTCAAGACTCAAGGCATGTCAAGCTTGAAGAACAACTTGCCATTTTCCTTTACACTTGTGTAATGGGTCTAACGCTACGACACACTGGGGAATGATTCCAACGATCCAATGATACCATCTCCAAGTATGTGGTTCCCATTTTCTTGTCATTTGTGCTGATGTCCCATATAACAGATATTTCAAAATCATGCTTGACACATTCACCTCTCCCAGGATTTACGGAAAATATGTTCACCTTCCCCGAAGTGACGATGAAACCCCTCATGCTATTCAGGAGAAACCGATCTTCATGCCGTTTTTCAAAGATGCAATTGGTGCACTTGATGGTACCCATATACCTTGCATGCCATCCACTGCAGAACGTGACATGACTCACAATCGGAAAGGCTTTTACTCTCAAAATTGTCTTGTTTGCTGTGACTTCAACATGAAATTCACCTATGTGCTCAGTGGATGGGAAGGATCAGCTGCTGATTCAACCATATATCATGATCCTCGTATCCATCAGCTCACCATTCCTCCTGGCAAGTATTATCTTGCAGATGCCGGTTATCCAAACTGCCCAGAGTTGCTTGTACCATATTGTGGTGAGCGCTACCATCTGGCTGAATGGGGTCGAGCACAGCTCCAGTAAGTCTTGTATCACTCAAGTCATTGTCTAATTTACAAGCAACTACCAACAGGCCTGCTAACTGCCGAGAATACTTCAATTTACGACATGCTCAGCTATGGAACATTGTCGAGTGCATCATTGGTATTATCAAGGGCCATTTCCGAATCCTCCTTCTCCCTCCCGATTACTCAATGGAAGTGCAAGCTCATATTCCGGTTGTGTGTTGTTGCATCCACAATATTATTCGTACGTATGATGATGCTGAGCTGATGGACATGGTTCCTGCAGATCTCATTCATCAACTGGATGAGCTACAAGTCACTGGGTTTACTGGTGAGCTTGCAAGTGGGGTACCAACTCCAACCGGCCATGACCTCATGTCCAACAAACAGGATCAGACTGCTCGTGATCTGTGGGCTAACTATGTGGAGGAGCGGGCAAGGAGAGGAAATCCCATGTCAAATTTGTGGGGTGGCTAGTAGTATACAAATATGTACAATGTATGCTACTACTATACACGAACAATGTTTTCACTCCATCGTGTGATCCAAATCAACTCCTGCTTCTACCAATCACCTCTGTAACGATGCCTTTCAAATAGCAGTATGTTGTGGACTTGTGTTTGTGGCGAGGGTGAGGTACATTGTGGCATGGTCATTGTTGGTTTCAAAACAGTCGATTATTGCAGCCATATGGTCGGGGAGAAGGGTATTAAGATCAAGCGAGAGAAGTTTGGTTGTTGCATCAGACTTGCGAGTGTCAGTAGATGGCGGCGGTGGCAGTAGTGGAAGTTGACAGGACATTGAAAAAGCAGCTGGAAAGTGTGACAGGATATTATTGCTGTCATCTAACTGTGAATTAAGAGTCCCAAGCTAGTCTGTTACCAGACTAACTGCTTCAGGGAGAGCCTGAGTACGGTGCTTTGTTGAAGAGTGGGCAGATATAATTGAAGACGGGACATGAGCCGACACCATAGAAGCAGTGTCATTGTTGTCATTGGCTTTGCGCTTTGCACCACAAATGGAAACACTCAAAGAGGGATTGATGGAACTGGTCAATGAGCCACCGTATGAGGAAGGAGGAGTTGCCGGCATGAGAGGATCGGATAGAAAGTGGAAAAGGGGGATGGTTAACGGTCGAAGTCCAAACGAGCTACTCCCAGATGCTTGTGAGGGGGGCAGGAACTCACTCACTTCAGTGATTCTTGATGTTGCTACAGAATCTACTATCATAGTAGATGCACTCGGCACTGTGGGTGAATTGGTACTTGGGTCCACCACAAAGTTCACTGTACCAGAATCATTTGGCTGGATATCCTCGCTTTCCTCTGCAGATGATGTATTGGGGGGGCCACCTTGGTAAGACTTGGTGGTATCCAATCCAGAATTGAAAGTACCTGGTTCAGCGTCACCGAGTTGGATGGGAGCAAAACAACTGGTACCCCTACCAAGTGATGGCATAATGGATCGCATTCTCTCATAGTGATTCCATCCTTTGTTTTTGAACGGTGCAAGCAGTGGGATTTTCTACAGAACAATAGTTAGAAAGTCTCTGACTACAGGCAATTAAAATCATACCTTAATGACTTCCTCCCAAACCAGTTCATCTGACGGCTGAACATTAGCCCCTAACTCCAATGAGTATGTGAGGCCCAAAGCTTTTGATGAGAGGGCCTCAATTGCGCTGTATACTTTCTTGAGCTATATGTGCTCGAATCAGATTTTTCTACTTAGAATCAAAAGGGAACATACACCACTCCATTTATCTCTGCAAGACGTGTGTGTCTTCGGGGCTCCTTTCACTGGATTTGCAAGCCGATCAGATGCAGCAATGGACTTCCAGAATGCTGGCTTGAAGCTCATTCCATTACCACCCTCTGCCTGATGAGCGATGACTTGATTGATCAGAAACTCAACATCTTTGTCACTCCATGATGCTGGTGGAGTAATCTCTTTGACCTTCTCTGTCACTTTAGATTTGCCTTTCGGCGATGATCTATGGAGGGCCATACTTACTTTGTCGTTACAGTCGTTCTACGTTGTCTCAATCACAGTGACAGGAGCCTGCTGTTTCATAGCTTGCTCCATGGCATTGTCTTCAGCCACCAGCATCTCGGCTGAAAATTTAATGTTGAAAATCCATGGGTAAAAAACCAGGGTTTTTCGCTAACCGTACAGACCCTAAATCGGACATATTATGTCAGCATGCGCAAGTTCTGTCCAACTTCACAGCCTATGCCCAACTCGATCACATCTCACCGTGATGGCAACGGCCAATCGAGTCTTTGCCTTCCAATTTATGTGGTGAGCTGTTTCTCAATGTCTCTTTTCATGTGGCCCAACAGCCCTGCTATCTTGTTCCTAGATCTTTGCCACCCATCCTTGTTAGCTGGTCAAAAGGCAGTGAATGAGGCCCAGGGCCGTTGAGCATCGTATACGATGTCTGTAGCATCACTTGACTATCATCTCATACTAATTCAAGCACCTTTTTAGCATGTGTTCTTCACTGGATGCACATCTGCTCCAGTTTAATTTACTGCCTGTTCGCTGGCATGTCACTTTCCGAATGGTCCCGTCCTTGGCCGACAAAATGTGAGTTCGACCAACAGCAGTGACAGTGAGAAAGACAATGAAGTCTACATGATCAATGTGAGTTTTCACTCATTCAGATATCTTCATGTTGGCTGAATTCGATCTACCCTAGTCTCATCTAGAGGCTTTCAATGTGGTCAACACCTGTGCCTGACTTGAACCTATGCTTGCAGTATGTCAACTTCTTCCATCAATTTTTTCCTGTTCGTGCTCATGCCCAATTCGCCATTCCTCATTCCTTTTTGCAGCATATCGAGCATGACTCTCACTTGTGTCTGGTCAACCCCTCCGCCTTGCCTCACACAACTGTTTGTGCCTCCATGTTGAGATCATCTCCAAATTGCAAGTATGCCAATGATCACTTTGTTCTCTCTCTGAGCCTGATCATTTATAGCATGCCGACAACCCACCATCCACTCTGTGAGTTCAAACCACGTGACATTCGAAAGTCAAGGTTTGCCCTCGGCCACGTTAGTGAGCCCTTTCTTGTTCATTCTTGTTCATTCATTTAGGTTTTTTTTTTCCATCTTGAGGACCATGCCATCAAATCTCTGTGTGACATATGGCCTCATCAAGATATACCCACCATGTTTTGGATGTCAGGCTGCTCGGCAGTCTCCTCGTTGTTGGGGGTTTCAATCATTTGCTCACGGTAAGTGTGATCTATTCTACATCTTGAAATACACGTTCCCTCTCCAATCTCTTTGACAACATAGTCCACTCCAGTAATCTCACCTATCCTGTTGTATCCAGCCCACCCTGCTGCTGCCTGTCTACACAATTCCAGTGGTATGATAATCAAATCTCTGTGCGACATATGGCCTCACCAAGACATACCTACCATGTTTCTGGAATAGGGCCATCTGATGGTCTCCACATCGTCAGGCTTGGATCATCCGCATGCTATAAATGTGATTTATTCTATGTTCCAAAATCCCTCCCCTCCCTTCACCTTTCCCAATCTCTTCGACAATGCAGGCCACTTTGGTAATCTTGCCTATCCTGTCATATCCAGCCCACCCTGCTGCTGCCTGTCTACAATTCCAGCAGTATGATAATCAAATCTCTGTGCAACATATGGCCTCACCACGACATACCTACCATGTTCCTGGCAGCAATCCACTTTGGTAATCTTGCCTGTCCCGTCATATCCAGCTCACCCTGCTGCCTGCTGGCAATTCTAGCAGTGTGATATCCCCTCCATGAAAAGTTTCATTGACAAAGTTCTGCGTCACTTATGGACTTCGAGAACTGTGCTTCAGACAGCACTATGCTATCTCAAAGCTATTTGCTCAAAGGTTCCAGATCTCATTCAATACAAGAAGCCAGTCTTCTCATCTTCCTCTCTAGTGGAATTGGATGATGACCGGCTATCCAAAAGTGAGGTCAGCACTGATTTTGACATCAATCTTGACAATCTAGCTCCCTTCACAGACACATTGTCTTCCTACAGCTTACTGGCTGCAATGTGGGACAATCTGATGTCATACTGTTACGTTTCATCTTTGTCTTTGTCCATTCGATCTCTTTCTCCTTATCTTTTGTATCTTGATGACCTTTCTATGGTAACCCACGGGTTCACCTTTCCCTCGTCATCATGATTACGATTACTTTTCTTCTTTCCGAGTCTTCGGACTTCTATAGCTGACTCACTAACTGAGTCATATACAACCTCGTCAGTCCTCGCCCTTCAACAGGGTTCTTTCCGTTTCTTTCGCATTCTATGTTGTTCTTTCATTTACCTTTCCTTATCCTTTCTCCTTTCATAGTCATGGTCCGTGCTCGCTTCTCATACGTATATAAACCACACTAGCACAACCTGTATTCCTTAACTTTGAGCTCCGCAATCCTACGCCTAGTTTTGCCTCTCAGTTCGTCGACTTCGGTCCCCAGTCCCTCAGTTCCCAGTAAAGGCCTCTCTATAACGAAGCCTTCCTCAAGCCCTAGTTCTCGTTCGAATCTAAACCCCAAGTCCTCATCCTAGTCCTAGTCTCCTTGCGGCTACGTGCGAACCTACCCGGTCCACACGTAACACATACGAAGTCAATGCTTTGTTTTGAATAGAACTGGCTGTCGATGTCGGCACACAAGTACAAGCTCCTTCCTCCGAGGCTTTCATTCTTTGGCATCAAGGTTCGTGCAAGATTGTTTCTATTGGAATTGGGTATGGATGCCATGTGAGATTGGTTGATGTGAGCACTGGCGCACACTCGGAGAAGCCTCTGAGTAATGTCTTCAGGTTGGTACATTGCCTGCAGCCTTATAGCCTATCAACTCATAATTACATCCGAACAAGGGTATCATTGCAGTGATGCACATGCATGACGCCCAACATCGTTGTTAGGAGGCCCCTAATTATCTCTTGACTTCGTGCAGCACTTTGAGTGTCAAAGGACTTTGGCGAGTGCATTGAAACTCTTCTCTTGTCTTTTTCTAGACTAATGCAAGAAAAACAGGTTTCATCATGTGCTATGGAAAAACATTCCCTTGCTGAGTTTGCAGCCAATCAGGGCTTTTGGTCCAACAGTTCTGGCTACAGTGCAAAACTGCTAAACATTGAAGTGAATATAGGGTATGTATGACATATTGGCTGTGCTTATAAGGAGGACATCACTAATACAATGATATTAGTGTGTGGATGTATTCAGCGTATCCCATTTGTTGCTACAACCATGCAGATGTTGATGTCCATCCTAAGCTACAAATGCTCTTCTACCAGCTCATAGCATTCGTCAATACTCCATTGCATGTAGTGTTTCTTTGTGATGGCCTAGCATGGCCAAATATCCAGTGCCAAGAGCAAGCGACTGATCTTACAGGAGACTCAGACTCATTGGCAGACTCAGCAGTCCAAGACAAAGAATCACAAGAACTTGGTGATCCTGACTATGAAGATGTTGAAATGGTCAGCTGGCCTAATGTACATTGTGCTATATTCTCATATGTGTATACAACTCGGATATTCATGACAGCCATGGTCTGACTCAGTGGCCACTTGAAGTGTATTAAATTGTCCCTGAACCAAACTACTGTGAATTAACAGAAACTGAGCCACAGTTGGTTTGTCTCTGTGTACATCCATCTTCATCCATGGGCTGGGCCCACTCATTAGTAAAAAAAACACCACAACTACCAGAGTCACCACAGAAGCACTGCAGATGACCACAACCAGTGTCATCTCCCAAGCCTTTGAGGTTCATCGAACAGCTAAAGGAGACAGGGAAGGAAACTCACTTCAAGGCTGTGAGCACCTGAAGGTCCTATGCAGGCCATGTAAAGCATGGCCAAGAATTGCTGAGTTCTTCAAGGACAAAGAGCCTTCCAAAACATTGTCATGGTCAGCCCCTGACTACATTGAGGGCAAGGATAATCCTAATGCTCATCCTGCATTTGCCCTTGCATTTGACTACATACTGAATGAGTTCTCTGACAAAGCACTTGCTTTGTTTTCCTAACATACAAGATGTTTCATCAGAACCTGGGATGAAACTCAGTGGAGGGGATCAGAGCTGCCTTTAAAGACCTATGTATGTGACAAAGTGTGCATACCAGAAATTTCAGGACTAGCTGATGTGATTGCTAACAGACTTGTTACTACAGCAACAGTGGCTGATATCATGGCAGGTGGCAGCGTGATCCAATCACTCAGCAGTGGATTGGCAATCCAGCAAAGTCTGCAAAGGTCAAAGACATTGTATGATCACTAAGGCACAAAGCAAGCTCAGAGAGTGGTGACAGGTAGGGCATAGCGTGGGTATACCCTGGGGTATCAGCACTGATACCCACACCCACACCCACCAATATACCCATACCCACAACATGGGTATGGATTTGGCCATGGGTTAACAAATAGTAATCCATACCCACACCCACGATGGGTTACAGGTCTTTCGCATTTGATGTAGTGACTCATCAGTGACAGGACAATTAACTAAATCTAAATAGCCCTCTATATCTCACTCATTATTCCTCAATGTCTGGAAGCTCAGCTGCGGCCTTAAAATCCTGCAAATCAACAAGCTTCAAAAGAGACCATGGACCCAAACACATGACAGCACGGGTTGACTGAGCAGACAGGCTAGAGCAAACATGTGAGAGAATGAGACGCCCATGGCTAAACAGCCGCTCGACATCAATGGATGTTGCTAATAAGAAATAAGTTAGTGTTCCATTATGGTTCAACAGCCTGTGACATACCTGGAATGGTAAGATAGTCTAAAGCCATGCGGAAGAGGCAAGAGAAAGTCGTATGGTGCTCATACCACCATAAGAGGGGATCGGTTACATGTTCAATATCTGCTACTAAGTACCTATCCAGTTTGTTGCAGAGACAGCTGCTTTTGGAGGTGCAAAAGAAGCCATATGGTCGAACATATTTCCTTTCTTTTTTACTCATAAGCTAGTAGTAGGTGGCGGGTTAATTTTGAAGTACTCACCAATGATGACAGTGCATCAATTTTGATAATATCAGAGTCGTGTTCTTCTTCAGCCACATAAGAGAGTTCAAACTTCTCACGCACAAGCCGTTCAGCAGTCTGAATCCAGTCGTCTTCCCAGTTGGCATTCTTGAAATAGTGTAGTTTATGGCGTGGGTGAAGAACTGAGATGTCGAAAAGGGTTAGATATACTGTGTATTGATGATTTGTAGCTCACTTATTGCGATTCAGTAAGCATCGGAGCTGTCCGTCAGTGCATAATAGCAGTTGAGCGTCCACTTTGCAATGGTGATGCCAGCGCGGATTGAGGGAGAGATGCTACGGTTGTATGCAGACTTGGTCAGCCATTTGTTGATAAGGTCCATGGCTAGGATAACAGTCGTGAGGTTGGGCGTCGAGTGAGAAAAAAACTTGGTAACTTCTCAGAGGACCTAGTGAGTATTAGCTTCATTATGCACAGCCACAACATGTGCTGTTTACATGCTTTGAGCACATCTCGCAACTCTGCGAGCATTCCCCACTCCTCTTCTGCTAGCTCATACTATGGAGTTACTCTTGATATAGGCTATTGTATCACTAAGAAATTGCCCATAGTAAGGGATACCCATGGGTATGGATACCTGGTGGGTATGGGTATCTGAGATGCCAACCCATACCCATACCCATGCTATGCCCTAGTGACAGGACACACTCACTTACATGGAAAGAATGCTATCATGGTCCTGTCCATTGCTGGATATGGTCTTTCATACCTTGGAATGCAGGTTCAATGATATGGCAACCAGCCACTTGCATGATACCATACCGGCATTGAAAGTTGACTTGAAAGAACATGAATTCATCATGCAACACCTCGAGTTTATTGCATTCAGTGCGACAGCATGGACATTATGGACAAGGCAAGTCATCTATCAGATACACTATGTCCCAAGGCTGATGAAAGCTGAACTCTTACTGAAGGTGCTTTGAGCTGGTTAAAGTTCAATGGAAGCATATTACAATACCGGATCCAGCTACCATTGATTGCACCATGAGGAAGTATCTTCTCAAGGAGGAACTTGGCCAGATTGATCTGAAAGCCAAATTCAAGGTTCGTCTAGTGCATCAGAAGGGATGGCAACGAAGGATTGACAAGGGTGAGTCCGATCTAAAAGGTAGGTGTCAGTGACACTATAGCATTGTTAAAGTCGGGTCGGGTCAACTCTGACTACTCCGGTGACAACTCCAGGGTAGCACAGTTTGTCTGGACTTCAGCTTCAGCGACTCTAACAGAGGGCTGCGTCCTTGTCAGATTCTCGTCCTGGTATTTGCGGAGTCGGAACAGAAAGACTTAACACTGGCTGGCAGTGAAGTCGAGTGAGGGTTGGATGCGAGTGAGGGAGCTTAGACAGAAGTCAGAGAACAGAAGAGGAGTTGAGCTTAAGTTGATATTCAAACGGAGGTACTCTAGCGACTATTGACAGGTTTATATACTAATGGCGGAGTGGAACAGAGTACGAAACAGAAGTCAGATGAATGTACGGCTATCATAGAATCAAATGATGGACAGGGTATCAAAGATGGTCGCGAATGATCGCAAACAACATCTAAGTCTGATGGATATGAAACGAATGTCATAAGTCAAAGATCATCAGTCCACATCAAAAGGTCATATGAAAAGGTCATGTGATATGAAGCGTCTCACGCTGAGCAGAATGGAATGGGATTGCAGGGTGCCTTGGGAGTTTTGGGAGTTTGACGGGATGACGGAGTAGGGTTGCAGAGCGATGGAGTAGGGTTGCAGAGTTCGGGATATGACAAGCATAATCATCTTGCACAAGGTTGATACTGATCAACGATTTGACCCAGAACTGGCTTGTATAGGTAACTGCTATCAGCTGTACCCTCAGCCTCGGCTGCCAGCCTCAGATAGCTTCTTCTGGCTATCTGTCTGAATGAGATGGTTGGAAATGTGAACTGGATGCAGATGACTGCATATTTCCTTCAATGCATGCAAATGGCATTGTGCAGCCCCGTGAACCACTTTCCCATTATACTGTTCAAAAGTGGATCAATGAGGCCACCACCAGTGCTGGTATTTGTAGTTCCTTCTCCACTCACTGCTTTCCACAAGGTGGAGCCCAGAACTGTTTCATGTTTGTGCCAGTTGGAGAGTGCTGGACCTTGGACACAGTGTGTTGGTGGGGTGGCTGGGCTGAAAATGAACAGGTGGAGTTGCCTTGTCCAGGCCCTCCCATTGTGACGTATTGCCTTGGAATCTATGCTGACATGTCCATGTTCTATGACAGCATGACATGCTTATACGATACCTTCTCAATGAGCTTCATACTTATGAGACTGACCACAGTGATGCTCTTGCACCTGTTCCACACCATCACAATGCAAGCATGTCTTTGATGGGGGAAGCTGCTCTTATCTGGCCAGTCCTTGTAGAGGATGTGCAGTCAATGGTGGACTCATTCAGCAGCACCATGTCAGATCTGCAAACCCGGATGGTATATGTATCTGGGGCGGTCCATGAGCTGGCCCATGTTATCTCAGACCATGTTGTTCCCACCGCCTGTGGTGGGACCAGCATGAACACCATTCCACACCTTGCTGGTACATTGCAGTCTGAGCGAACACCAAGGCTCACGATCAAGATTCCTCCTTGCACAATACTGACTTGTCAAAATGGGCCTACCACTGCCTCTGGATGCTTGCCCAGGTCAGTGGTGACTTGGATCCAGTCTTACCCTTATCCATCCTCCTTGTCTGCCCATGCCTGACTTGGTACCAACTTGCCAACTTGGAGGATGAGTGGCATCCATATGGCAGGGATTAACCACAATGACATGGAGAGTCATCACCCCACTGGCGAGTCTCAGGGCAGGTTGTCATGCAGCACTGGTGCTTGCAAGTGACTTCCAACTCCAGGGCTCATCATTCTGGATGTCCCTGTCTGCAATCCTGATGGCACCCATCACCCTAAGAGCAAGTCATGGCAAGACATTGTCAAGTACTGGACAAAAGCTGACCTGGCACTCAGCCTCCACACACTGCTCAAGGACTGGCCCTTGGATTGGACCAGGGGCAACAACCAGATCTTTGCCCCCAAGTACCAACAGCGGTCCATGATTGTACTTGAATTTATCAACAGGTGAGTACTGCTGCTCTCACTGCTGTTGTGCCATCGACTGAATGCTGTTGTTCTCACCTGTGGTGGCCATTGATCACCACCACAGCATGTTCTCCTTTCTGCAGGTTCAACTGGGACAAGGCTCAATTCCTTGCTACTTACCCCGAAGCCATGCTATTACATGTGGGCCAGGTAGACTTGCACGTATCTGCAAGGTGACTAGGACTGGGACTAGGACTAGGACTAGGACTAGGAAGGCCTCTTTGGAGTAACCTTTGCTGGGACTAGGGGACGAGGAGACCAAAGTCAACGAGTTTGCTAGGCAAGACTAAGCATAGAATTGCAGAGCTCAAAGTTAGAGAATACAGGTCATGCTAATGGGGTTTCTATACCTGCGAGAAACGAGCATGGACCAAGACTAGAAAGGAAAAAGGACAAGAAAGGATAGAGATAAAGAAAGGTATGGAATGTGATCGAAATGGAAAAAACACTGTTGAAGGGTGGAGATTAATGAGGCTATGTATGACTCAGTCAGGTGAGTCATTGGAAGGCCGAAGAATCGGAGAGAAGGAAATGTTTGTAATCTTGATGACGAGTGAAAGGTGAACCCGTAGGTTACTGTGAAGGAGTCATTGAGGAAGGTCAAGGAGAAGGTGAAAGGAAAGTAGATGATAAAAGAATAAAACGTAACACATGCAGGGTCACACCACACTCCACCATGCGATCAACACTGCTCGTCAAGCTCGTGGAGAGCATGAGGTGCAGTCATGGCATGGCATCCAGTCCTAACTATAGTATGCTGGCTCCCCTCCTTGCACCCACTTCCACTTATCCCATGTTAGCCTCTTGTACACCTACTATACATACCTCCATCCCAGGTCCTCTGATCTCTCAGGACTCAATGCATGACACTGTGCTGGTATTCCAATCCTTGTTGTTCCAATAACTCACCCTCCTCGTCTACATCCATGTCATCCTGTTGCCATTTTACACACTGTTTCATACTTCGTTCACTCTGTGTTTACTGGTATCTAAGTCGTAGTTGGACTCAACCCTGAATGGTCATCTTGTGTCCATCGTAATACATATTCCATTTTGGGTCACCTTCTCTGTCTGACTCACTCACTGTCTGACTCTCTCTCTCAGAGTCTTTCTATCTGTCTGTTGTCTTGCCTGATCGGTCGCCTTGCATATGTGAGAGCAAGAGCGAGAGTGGTGAATTGGACTCACTCTCCTTTGTGCTGTGTGTGTGTGTGTGCATTTGTATGCATTGTATCAATCTTGTCACTGAATTTGGAAGGCAAACCACCAGGGTTGCATCATGTCGCCTGGCCCCAATTGTCGCTTGACCTCAATTGGTGCCTTGCACTGCTACTGCGATCGCAGTCACCGCCACCGTAAATTTCTCCACATAAGTATCTTCAACCCAAAAAACTTACCATGTTGTGCTGTTAAAGTCGGATTGAGTCAACTTCGACTACTCTGGTGACAACTCCAGGGTAGCATGGTATATCAGGACTTTGGCTTCAGCAACTCTAATGGAGTGCTGTGTCCTTTTCAGATTCTCATCCCAGTATTTGCAGAGTCGGAGCGGAAAGACTTAACACTGACTGGCAGCAAAGTCAAGTGGGGGTTATATGCGAGTGAGGGAGCTCAGGCAGAAGTCAGAGAATGGAAGAGGAGTTGAACTTAAGTTGATATTCCAACTAAGGTACTCTAGTGACTATTGACTGGCTTTTATACGTAGGTATGGAGCAGAATGGAATGGAACGGAGTACTGTTATGTTCATTCCTTTCCCTTTATCTCTTTGTTACTTTTCACCTTGCTGACTCCTTCACGGTAACCCACGGGTTCACTTTTCATTTGTCATCAAGATTATGATTACTTTCCTTCGCTCCAATTGCTTGGCCTTCTGTAGCTGACTTACCAACTGAGTCATACATAGCTTCGTTAATCTCCGCCCTTCAACAGAGTTCTCTCCGTTTCTATTGTATTCCATATTATTCTTCACATCTATCTCTTCTTGTCCTTTTTCTTTTTCTAGTCTTGGTCTGTGCTCGATCTTCACAGATATATAAACTCTATTAGCACGACTTGTATTCCTTAACTTTGAGCTCTGCAATACTACGCTTAGTCTTGCCTAGCAACCTTGTCAACTTCGGTCCCCTAGTCCCTCAGTCCTAGCAAAGGTTCCTCCAAAGAGGCCTTCCCAAGTCCTAGTCCTAGCCCCAATCCTAGTTACCTTGCGGATATGTGCGAGTCTACCTGGCCCACACGTAACAAACGCTCAAAGTTAACCCTCTGCACAGCCACTGCTATCATGAGCCATATCCCTCTTCACCCTGTCTCATAGCACACCCAGAATGTCGAGAACAACACCTTGGCAACCACCCCCAGTTATCCCAGACTTGTCTGATGATGATGAGGAACTCTCTCCAGCAACCTCTGATCAAGAGGAAAACAACGAAGAAACTTTGCCTGTAACACCCGTCCAACCTCCACCTTGACCCCTCATTGCGGTATTGCCAGCCGATATGGCTAACCGACCCACTGAACTACGACTCAACACCACTCAAGAGTTCGAGGGAACCTATTCCAAATACCCGGGATGATTCAACAATGTCGTGTTTTACCTCAGCACTAACTCAGAGATTTACAACACCAATGTCAAGCAGATCGCATTCACTCTCTCGAACATGAATAAGGGATTGGCCAAGAGCTGGGCATCCATCTTCCATGTTAGCTACGTACAAAATGATGGCACCCTCAACATGGGAACCTGGGCTTCTTTCACATCCAGGCTCAATCGAGGATTTAAACACCACGACGTCGTCAATCAGGCGATTGGATGGCTTTCCACCAAGAAGATAACCATGAGTAAAGGAGTGTTCACCCCTTCTCTTAGTCTCTACACCACCGAGTTCCAGACTAATGCCACATGTGCCAGAATTACCGATGACAACGTCCTGATAGGCTACTACTCCGCAGGGATCCCCTCAAACCTGATGATGCGCATCATGACCATGGACCCCATACACAACTCTATTGATAAATGGTACAAGAAAGTGGCATCGTTCAGTGCTGCTTGGGAAAGAGTTAGGGAAATAAAAGCACCTACTGCTAACACCTCTATTCCCACTTCACGTCCTTTCTCCTTCCCCCGCAAAGACCCAGATGGCATGGAAGTCAATGCAGCTGCAATCACCAGACCACCCAAACTCACACCTGAATCCCGCAAAGAATGTCAAGAACGAGGACTCTGTTTCAAATGTCGTCTCCCCGGTCACTCGGCTAACAAATGCAAAACCCGTTTTGTCAATATCAGAACCACTTGGGCGGAAAAGAGGCAAAAAGATGTTGATGTAGTTATGAAAAGAACTGACAAAGAAGAGATGGGAGAAATCCTGGACTTGATGAAATGTGACGACGAAGATGATGAAATCCTTGTCAATAAAGTCCAGTCTTTTTAAAAGGAGAGTCTGTAATGACGTCTGCCTCTCCTCCTCACACTAGGTACTCACTTGTACAATCCAAATCCAAGAAATCATTATTTGTGACCGTCACACTATCAATACTCACGAGTATCAAGAAAACCGTTGTCACTACCGCCCTCATAAACTCAGGAGCACATATCAACTGCCTCAATTGGGGATTTATCCGAAAAAATCAAATTCCCTGTACCAGATTACCAAACCCAGTTCCTATTAAAAGCATCGACGGATCCCTAAACGCCAAAGGAACAATTCACTTCACCGCAGACCTTTATGTTACTATTGGACACATCACATCAAAGGCTCTTTTCCACGTTATGGGATGTGGAAACGATTGCATCATTCTCGGATTCCCCTGGCTCCTACAGGAAAACCCTGTCATTAATTGGAAAAGAAATCAACTACATCTTCAACATGGAACCGATCAGTCAAAAAGCCTCATCACCGAGATCAGAAAGAGCACTCTGAAAACTCAACAAGCCCCTGGATATTACAAGATCGAACCTCACCCAGTACGCCATGCCTCAATCACCCATGAATTTGACAAACGACTATATGATTACCTTGAAACCAACAATGAGAACTTTCTCCAATCCGAGGACTTTACCAAGACAGCAGTGATGTCCTATTGTATCAATTGGGTTATCAATGGTGATAAATGCTATCTCACCCCACGATGTGTGCTGCCAGCTATGGTAAAAGCTTATACTACGTCAACAGATCTAGCCATACAAAACCTAACCAACAAACCGAAAGTGACTCTTCCAACAGAGTATAAAGGCTACCAATTGGTATTCTCTGAAGTAGCGGCAGGAACTTTACCACCAATCCGGCCATATGATCACGCAATCAACCTGAAAGATTCCTTCGCTCCTAAAATTGGAATTGGTAAACCCTACCCATTATCTACTGATGAAACCAAAGCAGCCAATGACTTTATTGATGAACATCTCAAATCCGGCAAGATCCGCCCCTCGAACTCCCCTCAAGCCTCGCCATTCTTCTTCGTCAAAAAGAAGGATGGCAAACTTCATCCTTGTCAAGATTATTGCTATCTAAATGACTATACCATCCGTGACGCTTACCCCCTACCACTTATCACAGATCTGATTGACAAACTTAAAACAGCAAAACACTTTACTAAGTTTGACATATGGTGGGGATATAACAACGTTCGCATCAAGGACGGCGATCAATGGAAAGCAGTGTTTATCACGCATAGGGGATTGTTTGAACCCATGGTTATGTTCTTCGGCATGACTAACTCTCCTGCCACTTTTCAGCGTTTTATGAATGACTCATTCCGCGACATGATCGCTGAAGGATGGCTGGTCATTTACATGGATGACCTACTAATCTATTCTCCTAATAAAGAAACTCACGAACAAATCACCAAACGCGTTCTTCAGTGCATGGTCGAACTGGATCTGCATCTCAAACTGGAAAAATGCATCCTCGACACCTCCGAAGTCGAATATTTAGGAATGATTGTAAAACCTTGTCAGTTGGCAATGGACCTGCTCAATTTGCACGGTATTTCTGCTTGGAAGATGCCAACTAATCTTAAGGAAGTCCATTCTTTCCTGGGATTCGCTAACTTCTATCGTTGTTTGATCCATGACTACTCCACTCTAGCTCATCCCCTTATTGATCTCACCAAGAAAACTGTCCCATGGGAATGGACCCTATCTTGTCAAACTGCCTTCAACTCGCTCAAAGCGAAATTTACAGCCAAACCGGTCCTCCAACTTCCTGATGTAACTAAACCCTTTGCCATCGCCACCGATGCCTCCAAATGGGCAACAGGCGGTATCCTTTTACAATCTGATACTAATAGGGACTGGCACCCCTGGTCTTATCTTTCACAATCTTTTGCACCCGCAGAACGCAATTACGATATCCACGATCGCGAACTTCTGGCCATCCTCTGTGCCTTACATGCCTGGTGCCACTATCTCATCAGCTCCTCACCAGTTCAGGTCTTTACTGACCATAAAAATCTCACTTACCTCTGCCAGGCTCAGTTGTTGAATCGTCGTCAGGCCTGCTGGCTGTTGGACCTCCAAGACTTCAACCTTCGCATCAACACATCCTTGGTAAATTGCTTGCTGGCCCCGATGCTCTCTCTCGTCACCCTGATCATGTTCCTGCCAACGCCCCCCCTGACAATGCTGACATCACTCTACTCCCCGACTCTTTGTTCATGAATCTCATTGATGCTGCCCTGGATTACCAGATTCGCAAGGCCTCCACCTCTGACCCGGTTGTCCTTGACTGGCTTCATTCCCGGCCTCTCCCTGGTTCTTTGGCCACCTGTGTTCCTTCTGATTGGTCCTACATGGATGGCAAGCTCTCTTATCAAGGTCGCTTGTACATCCCGTGTGACAACACTCTCCAGTGTTCCGTCATGTCTGGGTGCCACGATCATGAAACAGCAGGACACCCGGGCTACTTCAAGACTCGTCAACTAGTTGCTGCCAAGTACTGGTGGCCCGGCCTCACCTAGTACATTTACTGCTACGTCGCCCATTGCGTGACTTGCCAGCAACACAAGTCAAACACCACCCCACTCGTCCTCCGCTCGTCCCCATCCCCTCCTCCTGCACCCGTCCCTTCCAGCAAATTTCCTGTGATCTCATCACTGGTCTCCCTTCTTCCGCCAGCTTTGATGCTCTTTTGATCGTGATTGACCACAGCCTTACAAAGGGGGTAATTCTCTGCCCCACTACAGCTACTGTCACTGCTGAAGGCATCGCCTCGCTGTTTATTACTCACATCTTCACCCGATTCAGTCTCTACGAGAAGGTCATCTCCAATCGCGGTCCCCAATTTGCCTCTTCCTTCGCCAGAGAATTGGAAAGACTTATCGGTTATGAACTTGCTATCTCCACCGCCTACTATCCTCGGACCGACAGGAAAACAGAATGTGTAAACCAAGAAATAGAAACGTATTTACGGATCTTCTGTGGAAATGAACCAACAATGTGGACCAATTACATCGCAATGGCTGAATTCGCGCACAACCATTGTCCCCACTCGGTCACAGGAAAATCACTGTTTTTTCTCATGATGGGCTTTGAACCCCAAGCCCTACCTTCTGTTCTCCCATCATCAGACCTCCCGGCAATCAATCAACAGTTGACCACTCTCACGGCCACACAAAATGAAGCTCTCGCTGCCCACAAACTTGCTCAACAAACAATGGCAGCTAGATCAAAACAACGGTTTATCCCTTTCAAACTCGGTGACCAAGTATGGTTAGAAGCCAGAAATTTAAAACGCCTCGTAGCTAATCCCAAGTTTTCCGCAAAACGAGAAGGGCCGTTTACCATCACTAAAGTCCACTCACCAATCACATATCAACGACGTCTCCCCACAACATGGAAAATTCACCCCATATTCCATGCCTCTCTTTTGTCTCCATAGCACTAGAACAACACTTATGGATGAAATTTCCCACAGCTGCCACTGGATCTAATAGAAGGAGAAGAAGAATATGAAATTGAAGAGATCCGACGCTATAGGGGTTCTGCAGCACAGTGCTCCTTCCTGATCCAATGGAAGGGATATACCGCCAAGGAAGACTCGTGGGTTCCTGAGCAAAACTTGAAACATTCCACAGCACTGCTAGCTGACTATACAAAATGTCACAAACTCTGAAAACCCGCATCTTTTCCTTCCCTTCCAATTTTATGTTCGATTTCGTCCCTAAAGAAAAGTTGTCCCACTTCACCTTTCACTTTCGCTACAAAGTTCCAAGTTCCCATTCGCTAGAACACGCCTATTTCTGCCACTATGATTATTGTCCATTTCACCATACTTTTTGAAATCCCTCTTTCTTCTTCATTTCACCATGGGTATGACCTATGTCATTCGATCCGTTTCTCCTATTCCAGAACTTATTGAGGAAACCTCCTCATTCCCGTCCTCCTTCATCACCACTGACGACCCGATATGACTACAACTTCACAACGACTCGGAAGAGACGGACAATTCTATCTCCATAACCACACAAGCAGGGTGGGAAGAGAAGCCCGATGATGCCTGGAGAGTAGCAAGACCTGAACTAGATATGCTAGATCCTTTCGCAACTCGCCCAATTAGTTCTCATCCACCAATTTTGTCGGTTCTTCTTCCCCCAGTGTCTCATCATCTCTGCTCTGACACGCCAGATGACATATATGTGCAAGTCCTCCTCCACCGCATCACAGACTCTTGACTGGCTATTCCAGCTACCAGTCACCTTGATTACGGGTCCCTCCTTCTGAGCCTCTACAAGGCTCTGAGCAAGACTGAACGCATTGATCTCATTGTTCAGAACAACTTCACCAACCCTGATGCACACGTCACCCTCATTGTGGGAATACTTCGACATATCTGGGATCATTTACGTGGAGCACTCACACCATGGGATACCAACTCCACTTCGGAGTTCCTAGCTGATATTGAGCGGTATACACAGGAACTCGCTCTCGCTCAGGGAGTCCAACCACCTCCCTATACCTCCCATTCAACTCCCAGCGCCTCCTCCTTCCCTCTTGACCCAGCCATCAAAGCATCCCTGGCTCACACTGACGACTGGCTCACTGGACTTGGTGGCTGATTAATCCTTTCTTTCAACCATCCCCGGTACTCCGAAGCATGCTTCGAGTGTCACTGATTGGGTCATCATCACGCCCAATGTCCCCAATATCAATGCCCACTCTGTCTCATCTGGGCTTTGGGCCATGCTCAAGTCCGATGCCCAAGCTGACCCCGCCTCCGTCCTTCCTGGCGCCCAATGTTGTCCTCCTCCCCAGGTTCTTCAGTAACCCATCAGTCTCTCTCCAGACACACTCCACATCCAACTGTTCGCTTCTCTGCCCCATGTCGCTGACGCACAGTCTCCCCCATTTCATTTCTTTCCAACAATGCTGCCCACATTGACGACGTATGGGATGACGTGGCCTATGCCAACGTCACAGGCTCTCTGGGTGCCTACTCCCTTGATCTTTAGACTTCCACTGTGTATGTGTCCCACAAGACTGGCTCTCATTGGTGATTCAAGACGTACAAGGGGGGTAATGTTATGTTTTATTCCTTTCTATTAAAGTCGGGTTAAATCTACTCTGGCTACTCTGGTGACAACTCTGGGGTAGCACGACTCGTCGGGACTTCGGCTTCAGCGACTTGAACGGAGCGCTGCGCCCTTGTCAGACTCTCGTCCTGGTATTTGCGGAATTGGAGCAGAAAGACTTAACACTGACTGACAGCGAAGTCGAGTGGAGGTCGGATGCGAGCGAAGGAGCTCAGACAGAGATCAGAGAAGGGAAGAGGAGTTGAACTTAAGTCGATATTCGAACTGAGGTAATCTAGCGACTATCGACGGGTTTATATACCTAAGGGCAGATCGGGACGGAACAAAACGGAGAACGAAACGGAAGTCAGATGAATGAACAGCTATCATAGAATCAAATGATGAACAGGTATCAAAGATAGTTGCGAACAATCGCAAACAATGTCCAAGTCTGATGGATGTGAAACGAAACGAATGTCATAAGTCAAAGGCCATCAATCAAAGTCAAGAGGTCATGTGGTACGAAGTGTCATAATGAGCGGAACGGAACGGGGTTGCGGAGCGCCTTGGGAGTTTGGAAGAGGACCGAATGACGGAACCGCATTGCAGAGCGACGGAGTTCGGTTGCGGAGTTCGGGATATGACACTTTCTCTTTATCTTTTTGTTACTTTTCACCTTGATGACTCCTTCACGGTAACCCATGAGTTCACTTTTCATTCATCATCAAGATTACAATTACTTTCCTTCGCTCCAATTGCTTGGCCTTCTGTAGCTGACTCACCAACTGAGTCATACATAGCCTCATTAATCTCCGCCCTTCAGCAGGGTTCTCTCCATTTCCATTGTATTCCATATTATTCTTCACAACTATCCCTTCTTGCCCTTTTTCCTTTCCTAGTCTTGGTCCGTGCTCAATCTTCGCAGATATATAAACTCCATTAGCACAACTTGTATTCCTTAACTTTGAGCTCCGCAATACTACGCTTAGTCTTGCCTAGCAACCTCGTCGACTTCGGTTCCCTAGTCCCTCAGTCCTAGTTACCTTGCGGATATGTGCGAGTCTACCCGGCCCACATGTAACACAAGTTGCACAAGGAACGCACCAAATGTGTTCTCCAATGCATAGAGGAACTCAACATCCATCTCAAACTCAATAAATGTGTTTTTGACATCCCAGAAGTTGAATACCTTGTTATGATTGTCAAGCTGGGCTAACTCACCATGGACCCTGTAAAACTCAATGGTATCTCTGCCTGGAAAGAACCAACTAACCTCAAGGGTGTTCGTTCTTTCCTGGGGTTTGCTAACTTCTATTGTCAATTTATTCAGAATTACTCAACTATCACTCGTGTCATTATTGACCTTACTAAGAACACCATTCCATGGAAATGGACCCCAGAATGTCAAACAGCCTTCAACACCCTCAGGGCCAAATTCCTCTCTTGCCCTATTTTTCAGCTCCCCAACACAACATGACTATTCACCATTGCCACTGATGCCTTCAAATGGGCAACCGGCAGCATTCTCCTCCAGTGGCGATTGGCACCGCTGCTCCTACCTCTCCCAATCCTTTGACCTAGTGGAACACAATTACAACATTTATGACCGAGAGCTCCTTGCAATCCTTCATGCACTCCATGCCTGGCGTCATTACCTCCTTGGTTCCGCCACTGCCGTTCAGGTTTTTACTTATCATAAAAACCTTACTTACTTCCATCAAGCACAGCTCTTGAACTGTTGTCAGGCCTGTTGGCTTCTTGACCTCACTGACTTTGACCTACAGATTGACCATGTGCCCAGTAAACTCCTTGCTGGGCCGAACGCTCTCTCTTGCCACCCTGACCATATTCCTCCTGTTGACACTGATGATAACACCAATGTCACCCTACTCCTCTACTCCCTCTTTGTCTGTCTCGTCAATGACATTTTGGATCACTAGATGCAGACCACCTCCACCTCTGATCCTATGGTGCTCAATTGGCTTCACCCTCACCCTATCCCCGGTTCGTCCACTGCCCGTAACCCTGCCAACTGGTTCTTCACTGATGACAAACTCTATTACCAGGATCGCCTATACATTCTGTGTGATGACGTGCTTCACTGCTCGGTGGTGTCTGGATGCCATAATCACGAAATGGCAGGACACCCTAGGTACTTTAAAACCCAGCGGCTTGTGGCTGCTCAGTATTGGTAGCCCAGACCATCCCTGGTATTCGGAAGCCTGTTTTGAATGCCACCATCTTGGTCATTGCCACATTCATTGCCCCCAATATCAATGCCCCTTGTGCCTCTCTTGGGCCTCTAGACACCCTCAGATCCACTGCCCCAGCTATCCCTATCCACACCCTCCTCGTTCTTCTTTGTCCTCCTTGGGATCTTTGGTGACATAGTATTCTCTTCCCCACTCCTCATGTCCCATACCACGCCATTTCCGTCCTGCTTGTCGCTGTCATACTATGTCCCCCATTCCTCCTCTCCTCTCTGATGGCAACACCTACATTAATGATGTGTGGGATGACGCTACATATGCCAACGTCACTGGCTCCCCAGGCAGCTACACCCTTTATTTCTAGATTGCTCGCGTCATATGTGTCCCTCAAGCATGCCTTTCGTTGGTGACTCGAGGCATACTAAGGGGGTAATGTTATAATTCTCCCATATTTTTCTTCTTGTTTGCCTTTCACCTGATGACTCTTTTACACTAACCTACGGGTTCACCTTTCCTTCATCATCAAGCTTACATTTACCTCCGCCTTCCTTGCCCTTCTTTGACCTTCCATTGACTCATCAACTGAGTCATACATAGCCTTCTTCATTTCTGCCCATTAACTGGGTTCTTATCCATTCTTCCCACTTCTCTCTCATTCTTTGCTATTCTTTGACATTCTTTTGCATAGCCTTATCACTGACTTACCCTGAGTCATCGATAACCCTTTGCTCTTTGTTCCCCTTACACTTGTTTCCTCTTTTGTATTATTCCATTTCATTTCTTGTCCTGGTCCATGCTCATTCCTTAGCACTATATAAACCCTAGTAGCAGGGCCCATGTACTCTAGCTTTGAGCTCCACAATTCTAGCTTAGCCTTTATCTTTCGACCTCGTCAGCCCCAAGCCTCCTTGTTTCCAGTTCTAGTCAAGCAAGGCCATCATTGTGCCTTTAGTCCCAGCAAGGCCTACCTAGTGCCTTTCCAAGTCCACGTCCTAGCCTAGTCCTCATCCCCTTGCAGCTATGTGTGAACCTACTTGGTCCACATATAACAGTATTAAGGCGAGGTCAACTCTGGTCAACTCTTGGAGTGCAGGAATTTGTCAGAGGTCAGGACTTGGCTTTAGCAACTCGGAGTGGAGCACTGCGCCCTTGTTGGTCAGTCAGGGTTGTCCTGGATTTGCACGAAAGCAATAGAAGACATGATGACAAGAAAGAAAAGTTGGTCTTAGTTGATATCGAGGATAGTTTATATGACAGTGACTATGGGTATATATAAGGAAGGTGGTTACCCTTTTGGTAATGTGAAACCGACAGTGGAATCGGAGAAAGACAGAACAGAAATCAAATAATAGGAATGGAATGTCAAAGTAGACATCAGATTGGAAATGATCAGAAACAATGTCAATATGTCTGATGAAGGTGAAATAGGTGTCAAAGAACTGATGAATGACAAATATGAAATGGTGTCACACTGAAATGAGAAGAAATGAAGACAAAATTACATGAAATGGTGTTTTGCTTGGAGTAGGAATTCCACAAGGAGTTCCCACTAGGAGTTGATCAGAGATCCACTAGGAATCATAATACCACTCGGAGTTGTGATAGGAGTGGTCGGAATTGTAGTAGGAGTGGTCAAAGTGGTCGGAATCTCAATGGAAGTGGTTTATGGCATATGACAATTACACAAGTTGGAACATACTCCTTCACACTCTGTCTTCCTGACTTCCTGATGCAATGAAGTCCATGCACCCCATCTTCCACATTTCCTAACTTGAATCCTCTGTTCCAAATACACTCTTGAATGACAACCAATCTCTGCCACCTCTGATAGAAGTTGACAGCAAACCTGAATACAAAATCACAAAAACCCTTGACTCAAGGATTGACTGTTGCTGACAGAGTTGTCAACTCCTATACCTGGTCCACTGGTCAGAATACAAGAGTACTAACAAAGAAACTTCCTGGTGATTAGCTAGTGAGTTGAGTTATGCTTTCAAACTTATTTATGACTTTCATCTTGATATTCTTTTAAGTCCAGCCCTTACTTGACACAACAAGAAAAACAAACAAAAAGTTTCCTTTTTTTATTTTCACCAATCACTACTGTATATTCCTTATACTCCCCGCACTACTTCCTCTGCTTCTGCTTTAATCCTCTCTGTTCCATTTCCTTCTTCTCCTTCTCCTCCATTCTCCACTTCTACCTCTATATCCTGAGCCATGTCCTCTATCCTCTCTACCTATAGCTCTTCCAGCTCCTCTGCTCTGACTATCAAGTCAATGTCAAAGTCCTCCATCTCTGATCCATATGCAGTACACAGCCACATCTCCACAAGCTGCTTGATAGCTCATACTAGTCCAATGACAAACCCCAAGTTTGCTCACACAGCTGATGTGACATCGTACATCACCACCACTGTGGTCTCCAGGGCCCTCACCACCTCAGACCCAATACTCTTCTCCATCTTCATCTCCTTCTCCACTTCTGCCCTCTGCACCCTTCACTACAGGCATTTCAACATCATTATCTTTGTCTCCACCAATCACAATCTCTACCCTCTGCTGCTTCCACTTTGGCATAGATGCCTCTCCTGCTCAAATGCACTGTTGCCAGATCATTTTGCAGTTATGGCAGGCATGCATCCTACCAACCCCCAGGGCACACTCTAGCCCCTTGTGTGTGCGCTGCATGCTGGCAACTCTCTTTCTCTTTCTCTTGAAGCTGCCTGTTACGTGTGGGCTTGGGTAAGCTCGCACGTAGCCCTGGTGAGTGCTAGGACAAGGGGAGCCTTGGCCGATGCCGTCGATGGTGTACGCGAAGACGTAGGCTGCACACAGATAGTGCCAGCCAAGGGATCGTATACCGGGTCGAGCGCGGAATCAGCAAAGGAAGCTAGGATTGCAAGGAGTACAAGGACTGGGATAGATCTAGGGACTAGGGACTAGGATCTAGGGGGAAGGTCCAGGGAGATCAAGAATAGAGAACATGGTACGTGCTACTAGGGTTTATATAGCGTAGGGTAAGGGGCACGGACCATGTCAAGAAAGGAAGAAA
>JBBPJJ010000261.1:10081-23944 GCA_038088635.1 Veloboletus limbatus
CACTCGAGGAGGTAGACCATTTTTGCTTCCTGCTTGACGTATTCGACGACTTGCAGTACGTCCAAGTTGGCAGCACCTGCACGGCCAACGTTGACGAGTATAGGCCGGACGAGTGATTGTTGTGCAAAGTCTTGAATCTTGCGCGGCATCGTGGCAGAGAAGAGGAGTGTCTGGCGTTGACGCTACATGCGCAGTTCAGAAACACGACAACCCGCCCCTACGAGTGAGAGACGCACCTTGAAGAAACTCATGATGTTTCGGACGTCGTCCTCGAATCCCAAATCGATCATGCGATCCGCCTCGTCCATACATAGATATTTGCAATTTGCGAACCCGAATTTTTTCTTCTCCAGCATGTCGATAAGTCTCCCAGGCGTAGCGACGACGATATGGAGCCCCTTGTTCAATACGTGGCTCTGCTCACCCATGGATATGCCACCTATACACAACAATGTGTTCAGAGGGGGGTATTTGCGATCCTTGGAGATGGCAGCAGTCCAGGAGAGAACATTTTCGTACGTTTGCGTTGCAAGCTCGCGTGAGGGACAGAGAACGACACCGACGGGGCCTTCGCCACGGACAAAGGGAAGACGAACTTCTTCCTCGAGAGCGAGCATAATGAGGGGAAGACAGAAAGCAAGGGTCTTTCCGGAGCCTGTGAATGCAATTCCGATCATATCACGACCAGAGAAGCTATGGGGCATGAGTGAGCTAGGTTGTGCGAAAAGAGAAAGCTTACGCAGTGGGTATGCCCTGCAGCTGGATGGGAGTGGGGGTGACGATTTTCTTGGACTTGAGAAAGTGAAGCATGGAATCTGGTATTTTCATATCCTGAAACATTATGAGAGTCCTTGTGTATGGAATACTGATATTCTGCTCACTTCAAAGTGCTCGATTGGAGGTGGGATGTCCTCGCCATCGACGATGATGTGGTACTTTTCGCGTAGACGTCGGTGTTGCTCTTCTGTACGTTCACGGACATACTTTGGAGGTCTCCATCTGAGCCAGGGATCAGGCTTAAGCATGGTGGGCAGGACGAGGAAACCTACGAGGCCCTGAGCGACTCCGAGTACTGTATACCCTTTGCGAGCTCCAGATCTGAGGCGAGTTTCCTTCGACTAGCTATTGCAGCAAATATTTCGGCGTCGGCTTCCTCAGCCTTCTCTACCTCTGTCTTTTTTGCATCTAAAGGCGGTGGAGGTGAGAGGTGATGAAAGGAAATGCGAATACGCCCACCTTCTGCAGCCCTGCGGGAGTGGACCTCCTGGGCCTCGAGGAGGAGCGTTCTCTCCTTCCTTGCCCGTTCTCTGCGTCTCTCCTCCTCACGTTCCGCATCCTCCTTCTCGAGCAGTTCTTCTAATTGTTTCCTCGCCTTTTCCCGCGCGTCAGAGGTGGACGACAGCACGGAGAGTTTGGCGAGTCTGGCTTCGCGTCGTTGAGCGACGGGAACGTATGGCTCGTACTGGTCATCCTCGCCGTCGAGTGTGTAGACTGGCGGCGAGGGCGAACGCTGAACGCGGTGTCGCCTCTGTGATGCATCGGACATGTCAACGGACGACGTTGAGGGTACAGTACTGCTACCGCGCGCCGAACGATCAGATCGTCGTTGGTTGACAACGACAGCGACTGCGACGCCCAACGACTCCACGGGTGATGGCAGGCCAGTTCGACCCGACGACACACCCCCACAGGCGATGTAAGTCTCCTCCACCCATATCACACCTCCTCCTCATCCACCGCAGACAACCCGCTCACCAACACGCACATCCTCGTCTCTCCACACCGTACGAAGCGTCCTTGGCTAGGTCAGACAGAGCCCCCCGCGCCGTCCAATCTTCCACAGTATGACAAGAACTGCTATCTCTGTCCGGGGAATACCCGCGCAAACGGATCGATTAACGAGGACTACACGGCCACCATGGTGTTCGAGAACGATTATGCCGCTGTTCTACCACCACCGGGACCTGCTGCCCCTGTTGCTCCCCATCCCTTGCTGACCGCCGAGCCGATCCAGGGTGGTTGTGATGTCGTGTGTTTCCATCCGAGGCATGACCTGAGTCTGCCTACCCTCGACCTAGACAATATCCTGGCCATCATCGAAGAGTGGACACGTATATACCAGCATCGGGGCACTCAGGATGGTATTGCATATGTCCAGATTTTCGAGGCAGGTCGCTCTCTTACTCTCAGCAAGGATACGGGCTGATCAGCGGAAGATCAGAACAAGGGTGCGATGATGGGTTGTTCCAACTCGCATCCCCACAGTCAAGTTTGGTCTACCTCGATCCTTCCCACCATCCCAACCAAGGAGCTTGACAATCTACGTGAATACGCCCTGTCCTCTGCAGCAACGACCAATGGGCCGAAGGGGTACCAGAACAAGCCGTGTCTCTTGTGCGAATACGTCACCTATGAACGTACTGCAAAGGAACGTGTCGTAGTGGAGAACGACCACTTCGTTGCACTCGTGCCGTGGTGGGCTTACTGGCCATTTGAAGTGCTCGGTAAGGTAGCTTCCATGGGACCCAACTCGAGGGCTTACGGCGCTGGATCAGTGTTACCCTACAAGAGGCATATACCGTCCTTGACCCATTTCAACCCAGAAGAAATGCGCGCGTTCGCGAGTATCATATCGCAAATTACGATCCGCTACGATAACGTCTTCGCCTGCTCCTTTGCCTACGCCATGGGCGTTCACCAACGCCCCCTCCCACCCAAGCGTGTTGACGGAACGTTCGTCGAGGACCGGGATGATATTGCACATTTTCACGTCCATTTCGAGCCTCCTTTACTGAGGAGCGCGACAGTGCGCAAGTTTTTAGCCGGGTACGTCGTGTCGTTATATCTATCCAAGCGAAGGCTGAGGCTGCTTGGACAGGTACGAAGTCATGGCGGAGCCTCAGCGTGATCTCACAGCAGAACAAGCTGCACAGCGGTTGAGAGCTTGCTCGTCTGTGCATTATTCGCAGTAGTAGAAGTAGTATTAGGACTAGTAGGCTTTCGAATAAACATGGGACAAACAAACACTTGCATTGAGAAAAAGTACTCGACGCTGCCGACGACGTCCATGGCCAACTCAGAGCTCATCGACGCGCATGTGTCTGCTCAACAGTGCAAAATCGCCATCGACGCCCTCTGTGCGTATGCTACCGAAGTTGAGAAGAAACGCGAGGAGAGCGAGCTCTTGCCGGGCAAAGAGCAACACATATGGCTGCAGATCACCGTCAAGACGATGCATCCAGAACGCAAGCTCAAACCGTTTCGAATGTACGTTCGTCTCTCGCCACGCTGGATGACCGCTCACGGTCCGAGCACAGTCCCATAAAATACCCGCTGGTCGATCCCCGGACGTCGGCCGTGTGTCTGATCACCAAGGATCCTCAACGACATTACAAGGACCTTCTCGAACAACATCGCATCAAGTTTATATCCAGAGTCGTCGGGGTAGAGAAACTCAAGGGAAAATTCAAGGCGTTCGAGGCACGACGACTCCTGTTGAAAGAAAACGGGATGTTCCTCGCAGACGAGCGGGTCATACCCCTCCTTCCACGGTTGCTCGGTTCGAAATGGTTCGACGCTAAAAAGTACGTGGTGTTTCTGGTCATGCATATTCGTTGACCCGTCGTTGACTAGACAGCCCATCCCTGTCTGTCTGACACGCAAAGACCTCAAGGGCGAGCTCGAGCGGGCCATTGAGTCGTCTTACATGCACCAAAATAAAGGGACATGCACGTACGTGCTCTGATCTATGCTGCAATGCATGTTGGCAACTCAGTGCCCTCGTTCAGGTCAGTGAAGATAGCATTGCTGTCACATACGCCTAAACAAGCGCGGGTCAACCTCGAGACTGCTCTCCCGGCTGTCGTCCGTCATATCAAGGGTGGATGGGATAACATTCAGAGTCTGCACATCAAAACGAGTACGAGCGTTAGTCTGCCGATATGGACATGTGAACTTGGGAGTGAGGAAGGTGGACGATGGAATGGATTGGTTGCAGAGAATCCCACGAAAGGTGTGACACCAGAAAACAAGGAAGAGGAGGAGGAGGAAGAGGAGGGATCCACGAAGGTTATGGGATCCAAACGGTCGTTGGTGGACAAAACCGAGCAGCCAAAGAAAAAGCGAGCGAAATGCAAGTGATGTACCCAACACGCGGATTCTGTCTCAAAAGTTAGTTGGTACTAGCCTTTAATGACAACCTTCCTCGGTAGACTCGTCGGATTGAATCCAACGCGACTGTTCGTACGATCTCGAATTCACGCTATGCCAGTCCCAAGAGTTCTCTCGACGGAACCCCTCGACAATGCACATTCAAAGTGAGGTCGAAGCGATCCCGGGCACCGGGTGCACGACTGACGACGTGCAGGTTCGTCACGTTGACCAGGATTCACTATCAAGACCAGGACGGTAACAAGGTACGCCAGACTTGATTCTGGGCAGCGTGGTCAAAACCGCCGCTGGACAGCGCGTCTGGGAATGCGCCGAACGCAAAGTCGTACAAGGACACACCGGAACAGACGGTCTGTTCACCGTCCTTGGTCCCCCCCCCGAAAACAAAAACGCTCACGTCTCGTTTGAATCCCACATAGCCGTGGCGATCTTTGCCATCATCAAGTCCAAGACCGACGCATTCCCGTTGTCGACCGTCATCCTCGAGCAATACCGTCCACCGGTCGATAAACACGTCATAGGCATGCTCTCCCCCCTCCCCCCTTTCCAACCCCATCTTACTCCTCCTATCGACAGAATTTCCAGCCGGTCCGTAGACTCACCCATTCCCTCCTCCGCCCTTGTTGACAACCTCCCTAGGTTTGCTCAACGCAGCAACGACCGTGGGCGGCCCCGACGAAGAGGCAGAAGTGGCAGCCTTGCGCGAGTTGGAGGAAGAGACCGGATACAAAGCGACCCTCCAAGACGTCGTCGAATGTACGCCCAGCATCGCCTGCGATCCAGGTGAGCCAAAGACACGAACGATTGGGATGTGCGTCAGCCAATGCACGTGTTTGTCAATACGCAGGCATGACCACCGCAAAGATGAAGCTCGTCGTCGTCAAAGTGGAGCTCGAGGGCAGGATGGAGTATCCGGTCGCTAATCCGGATCAGGGTGAACATATCGTCGTCAGAGTGGTCGAATTAGCCCAGCTGAAGCGCGTATTGCAAGGTACGTGTGTTCGTACGCCTTGGGGTGCGAATAGTGCTCATGTGGTACCTTGAAGACTACGACAAAAAGGTGTGCGAGACGATTTACGCTCAGAGAGTGTCTGACGTGCAACCAGGGTTTCATTGTAGATGCCAGGCTGTCTCATTTTGCGGCGGGATACGACATGGCGGAGCGTGTCAGAAACGGACTCTAACGCCCAACACAAACCAAGTAATGTAAACGTGTAGGACGACGCAGCATCAATGATGTGTCTTTTTCGATCTCTCGATGTGTGCTCTCAACTTTTGCTGTTTTTCCCTCAGTGACGCCTTCTTCTTCCCCTTGACGGCCCCACTGCTGAGTATCATCATGATCGGTTTGTTCCTTGCCTTTTCTCTATTCGTCGAACTACTTGGCGTCTCCTTCTTCTTCTTGCCCTTGAGCGAACCGTACTTTTCACGGCCCTCGCGGCCTTTTTCGATGGATGCAACGCGCTCCGCATAGTCTGCCTTGACCTTTTTGCGAGGGCCCAGGATGTCGTTCTCAGATACGAATGCGTCCATCGAACCATCGCCAGTGGTGGCTTTCTTGGAGGCTTCGAGTACGGCAAGTTTGCGTTTGGCCTTGTGGCCGCCGCCGTTTTCGACCGCTTTTTCTGCGGCCTTGATGCGGAGATCGTTGAGCAAAGCAAAGTCGGCAGGTGTCAGAATCTGTCATTGGTTTCAATATCGTTCGCAAGGACCACAACAAAGGGCGCCCCTACCTTGGTGGTAGCCAAAGTCGATATTCGATTATCCAGTGCCCGGGTATCCTTGTCGACTTCGCTGGCGTCTTTCGCCTTGTCTCTAGAGGACGTCTCCCTTTCATCCTCGCTGTCAGTCACCTCAAGATGCTCGCCGTCGGAGCTGACGTCCATCCACCCTTCGGAGTCCGAATCCGACGAGTCTGTCTCGATGTCCCAATTTTCCCAACCTGCCCCGTCATCCTCTTCCATCTCGCCTGTCTCTTCTTCGCGCAGTTTCTTGAGGTGATCCTCTAGAAGCTGTCAAAGGCTATCGTATATCCGACAAGGGTGAGAATGGCATGTACACATACGGAGAGTCCCTCGATGTCCACAGCTGCGTCTGCCGAGTGCCCGAATGGTAACGGTTGCCGACCGCTATGGATCCCAAGACTCGCGTCCTTGCCCTAGACAACCATCAGCATGCATCACAAGCAAGGGGAAAAAAGGGAACCTGACCCTTTCCCGCCGTTTCAACATCCCTGGATTGACCTCTCGATAGAGCTGCAAGATTCCTCGCGCAGCGGCGGTGACGGCTTTGTCTCTACTCTTCCTGTACTCGACCAGGTCCCCGAGGAGATCTTCCTCCATGGCCCATGGCTGCCGCCGACACACTTCTCGTATGGCGTTGATACCCGCGGCGATGACTTCGCTCCCGACACCGGGATGGACAAACTCTCCCGCAAGTTTCCTGACGACAGGAGTTAACGCGTCCGGGGGCGTGAGGTCATGTACGCTCTGAGCGAGCGTGACGAGGATGGCAGGGACGCGCAGTTGATGATAAGTGAGGTATTTGACGATGTAGGTGTAGAAAGGGAGAACAAACAGTTTGTGAGAGCCCATGACACGGGAGAGAAGCTGCATGAGGAGTATTTTGTGGTCGAGGGAAAAGCGCTTGTCGTACCGGCTGAGGTTGTCGTAGAGTTTTTCAGAAAAGGACTGCGGGTCGTGGAGGAGCTGGAGGGCAGAAAAGTTGGGGGTCAAAGACTCGGACGGCTTGTTCAATTTCTATGGACGGTGCACGTTGTGGGTGGGCAAAGAGGGCTACTTGCCAGACGTACCTTTTTGGCAGTGTTGAGTTGCTTTTGGAGTTTTTTGTCGGCACTGCGAGTTTTCTTGTTGATCTCGCGGCGGTGATGGAGTGCTTTGATGTCGACCTCCTGTACTCATTGTGAAGACCGAGATATGGGAGCGAGGTGATGTGTACCTGGTCTGATTCATTGTCACTGTCGCGCTTGTCGTCATCGCTGCCGAGGAAAAAGTGAACGGATGCACTCTGTACTTTGACAACAGGATGGAAGCAGCCGAGTGCGACGATGGACACGGTCTTTGCATCTGACCAAATTTGTTTTCTCCAGAGCTCCTTTGCCAAGATGACGGCCCACATGGCATCCTCGCCGTTGGCAGCGCGGAGTGTGCCCTTGTCGCCGAGGACGTCGGCGTCCATGCCGCGTTCGACCATGGAGAAGAGCATGGCCTGCACGGCGCGATTGAGTTTGTGATTCTTGGTGCGTAGATTGGCAGTGCGAATATCGGAGAGGATAGTTTTACGGATAAAGGCACGGAGGGAGGAGGAAGTCGCGCGGGGGAGCAAGGGAAAGAGAGACTTGAGGAGACTGGGTGAGATGGATGAGAGCTAGCGGTGAGGGAGAAAAAAAGCAGAGGGACGCACTCGATGGAGGTGATCACATTTTTGTTGCGGAGGATGACGAGGTTCTGTACGAGTGTCTTGCGAATGTCTGGTGTGAGTGAGCCAGAGAGAAGGTCAGATAAATGCGACGGAAACGCTGCTGTGTCGTTTGGATAGCAGACGGCGACCTGTGCGATGAAAGAGACGAGTTCTTTGAAATGGGGCGCATTGTCGTTCGGGTCGATGAGGAACAACTGACGAATGCTGTTGTAGTGGTTGTACTGCTGCAGGAATTCTTCCTTGTACCCCGCTGGATCGCGTTTAATCAGATTTTGTAGTTGCGGTAGATTGGCGGTGAGGAGGACCATGAAGAGCTTAGTCATCATTACTGGCAATACGGGTACTAGTAGCTCCTCCTCCTCCTCCTCCTCCTCCTCCTCCTCTTCCTCCTCCCCCTCGTCCTCGTCCTCGTCCGCGTCCTCGCGGTCCACCACGGACCCGTCCCCGTCCTACTTTCCCTCCTTCGCCTTCCTTGGTTTGTTTCCATTCACCCGTCTGCTTGCCCGAGTCCCATTCACGACTCTCCGTCTTGTCCATCTTCCGCCGCGCGTTCTGTTCGCGCGTTCGATCGACACCCTCCTGCATCTTGCGCGTCTGCGCTTGCTTGACACGCTCTGCTTCTTGCATCGTTTTGAACGCATCCTCGTCCGCTTTCACATCCTACCGTCCCTCAGTCGGACTGTCAGAGCCGTGCTCGTGTACTTACTAGGCGTCGCTGCTTTATCTTTTCGTTCTGTTCCTTCATGCGCTGCATCAGCTCAGCGAGCTCCTCCTCCGAGGGCTTCTCCTGCGTGTGGTCGTCAGTTGAGCACCCGCGAACAACAAAGGCGACGCGGACCCGCTGAGCCCCGCCCGTCTTGACGCGCTCCGGGTTGACATACGGTTTCTTCTTCTCTGGCTTCGTCTCCTGTTCCGTCGTCGTCTCCTCCGTCGCTCCCTCTTTCTCAAAGTCGAGTCCGAGCGAGTTGGAGTCTGCCATGAAGCGATGTCTGGTTCCCACGCGTATCCCCTCCCATATTAAGCCTTCGATCGCGATATCCTCCTCCTCATCGTCCACCATGTCCCTCTCAAACAAGCTCTTCGTCGACGATCCCGACTTTGCCAGCATCATTCAAGGCAGCCGCGTCCTCATCCGCGTCGACTTCAATGTCCCCATGAAAGACGATCCCAACAACGGTCGGGTTATCACAAACCCCGCCGTGCGTACCCGATCGCCCCGCTTCCGTACCCAGCCCTGGCTGAACTAGCAACCCACAGCGCATCGTCGCCGCCATCCCCACCATCAACTTTGTCCTCGACAGGAGTATGTACCATCTACCACTCCAACCTTCTCCCCCCTAACGCCGATCTCAGAACCCAAGGCCATCGTGCTCATGTCCCACCTCGGACGTCCAGATGGAAAACGCTCCGAGAAAGACTCCCTCAAACCCGTCGCTGCAGTACTCTCCGAAAAGATCGACAAACCCGTCATCTTCCTCGACGATTGCGTCGGTCCTGATGTCGAGACAGCCATCAATAACGCAGACGATGGTTCCGTCATCCTCCTCGAAAATCTCCGCTTCCATGGTGCCGAAGAGGGAAAAGGTCCAGACAAGGTAAAGGTACCGAAGGACATCGTAGACTCCTTCAAGAAACAGCTCACCGCACTCGGCGATCTCTACGTCAATGATGCCTTTGGCACCGCACACCGTGCTCATGCTAGCATGGTTGGCATCGACCTCCCGAAAAAGGCCGCCGGTCTCCTCATGAAAAAGGAACTCGAATACTTTGCAAAGGTCCTCGAGAACCCTGATCGCCCCTTCCTTGCAATCCTCGGCGGTGCCAAGGTGTCCGACAAGATCAAGCTCATCGAAAACATGCTTGACAAGGTCAATGCCCTCATCATCTGCGGTGGCATGGCCTTCACATTTGCGAAAACCCTCGATAACGTGTCCGTACGTTGACTCCGCCACTCTCGGGTTCCGCTCATCTCAGATCATCGGAAAAGATCGGAAACTCCCTTTTCGACAAGGACGGCTCGGAAAAGGTCGCTGCTCTCGTCGAAAAGGCAAAGACCAACAACGTCAAGCTCGTGTTCCCCGTCGACTATATCACTGCTGACAAGTTTGACAAGGATGCCAAGGTCCGAAGTGTGTTGTGTTGTCCCACCCGTCACTAAGCCCGTCCGTGTAGACTGGCAGTGCCACCCTCGAGGAGGGCATTCCCGATGGCTGGATGGGTCTCGACGCAGGCCCAAAGAGCCGTGAGCTCTTCCGCGAGACCGTCCTGTCAGCCAAAACGATCCTCTGGAACGGGTGCGTGCGACAACCTGCATGCCTTTATGCGCGAACCAACAATCATTTGTCGCAGACCTCCTGGTGTGTTTGAATTCCCCGCGTTCGCGGGTGGCTCCAAGTCCCTGCTTGACGCAGCCATCGAGGCCAAGAAGCAGGATTCCACCGTTATTATCGGTGGAGGGGACACTGCAACTGTTGCAGCACAGTACAAAGCTGAGGATCAATTCAGCCATGTCAGCACGGGCGGTGGTGCGAGTCTCGAACTGCTCGAGGGCAAGGTGAGCTTTACCCCCAGTTCGAGATCTGTATGAGACTGAGTGCATCAAGGCCCTGCCTGGCGTCGTGTTTTTGAGTGAGAAGTCGACATGACTAGATAGACCCATGGCGCCGTATCCGTAGACGGAGGAGGGGTAGCCTATCAGAAAGGATTGTAACAGTACTGCTCCCTGCATAAACTTATAATGTTTTTTATCGACTTGTTTGTCCGAGACGTCTCGACGTGTGCCACCGAGAGCATATGTCTGAGCCCGGCCCATCGAAGCAACCCGCACGTAAGGTTCAGCTCGCCACCATGGATCTACGCACTCACCATTGCATGACCCAGAACCTGCCACGGACAAGAAGCGCGACGTCGCGCAGCTCCAAGAAAGCGCAAATGTCGCGGATGCGTCCATGACCAGCGGCCCTAGAAAAATCCCGAAGAGTGAGCACGCACACCGTTCGAGTCTCTTACGCTCATCGCAATCCACCGCGGCCAGTCCACCCCTTTTTCTCCAAACCGAGCGCGTCCCCGGCCTTTCAATGGCTTACACCTGCGCTCGGACCCAAACGTACGTGTTTGCACGGTATCCATCTCGATCCACCTGCTCGTCCAAAGGTCGCCTTGTTCGACCTGGACGGGACCGTCATCAAGTGGAAGAGCTCCAACAGCCGCGGCAAGGGCGCCGACCCGACGAAGTGGGAGTGGTGGCGACAGTCCGTGCCTGCAAAGTTGAAGGCGTTGCATCAAGATGGGTATGTATCCGACGCATCCCCCATTCCCCATCCCCCCGAGTTCGCATCATTGACACGCCGTCTCGTCCCAGATACGCGATCGTGTGGATCTCCAACCAGGCTCTCAGGGCCGCAGCGCTCGAAGACTGGAAGAAAAAGATACCCATGATCGCGGGTGCGGTATGCGACATCTCCATCCCTCTTCTCTTTAATTGAGCCCCCTGACACGGCGATACCCGCGCGCTGAATAGCTACCAGATGTGCCATTCCGCCTGTTTGCCGCGTGTGCCAAGGACGGGTATAGGAAACCGATGCCTGGCATGTGGTACGAACTCGAACGGATCTTTAGGAATCAAAATGTCGACATCGGTACGTGGCCCCGTTTTTTTGCAGCCCTCGCCACATTGATACTTTTGACAACAGACAGGAAGGCCGTATTTTTTGTCGGTGATGCTGCAGGACGAGCAGACGACTTTGCTTCGACGGATCGAAAGTGGGCGATGAATATCGGCATACCATTTCATACGCCCGAGGTCAGTCCGTATCGGCCTCACCCACGGGAAACGTCTGATCCTGCGCAGGAATATTTTCTTGGTCTTCCAAAAGCTCCTTACAAGCTTCCCGGATTCCACGTATCGAGTCTCCCACAGAGTCGGTCTACGCGTTTCCTACCCGTTTCCAACACTCTGACGTTGCACGGTCTCAGCGACAGATCTCTTATCCCCGCCAACAGCAGAAATCATTCCGGCATCGTCTCAGAAACCGGAACTCGTCCTCTTGACAGGCTTCCCCTGTCTTGGAAAATCATCCTTTTACCGCAGACACTTCGCACCCGCTGGGTACATGCACATCAATCAGGATACCTTGGGAACGAGGTCCAAATGCCTGAAAGCTGCAGAGGAGGCTCTCAACGCGGGGAAGAGCTGCGTGATAGGTACGCTCGTCACGTTCCCCTCTCCCAAATGTGGGTATGGACCGCCAAAGTCTAGATAACACCAATCGAGATACCGGGACGAGAAAGTTTTATGTGGATCTTGCCAAGAAAGTTGGCGCGCGCGCTCGCTGCTTTCTGTTTGAAGGATCGATCGATCTTGCATGGCACAACAACCTGTACCGCGCATACAACCAGCCCCCGTCGAAGAGGACACAGGTGAGAACGCCGTCACACATCTACTGTGCTTCTTTGCCGACTGTTCACTGTAGCCCGAGCGAGATATCCTCCCTTACCTTGCCTTTATCAGCTTTCGTGACAACTACGAAGTACCTCGGGCGAGCGAAGGATTCTCGGAAGTGATCAAGGTGAACTGGGTCTTCGAGGGTGACGAAGAGGCCAGGCAAAGGTGGAACATGTGGTTGCAGATCGACGGCAAGTAAGGCGCGTCGTAGATTGACTGGTCGGCTAGCTGGCGTACAGACGACGTGATCTATGGCTAAAGAACGTATGACTATATCACGATCTTTGACAAACGATACCGGTGCGGTGCGTGGAACGGGGACGAAACAGAAACGGTGCTCGCGAAAGGGTGTTGTGCACAGGACTAGATCAGTCTTCCTGCCTGAGCCCACTCAGGTTCTTTGTCGCTCTGCACGGTTGGGGTGAGTCGGCGGCCATGGATGACAGGCAGGCAAGTCACATACTCCACCGGAACACCTAGCACATCGATCGCATCGATCCGCGTCAGAACACCGTCGTCCCCACTGAGATTGGACTCGACAAAGACCTAACCCGTCAAAATTCCATGCCAACAAGGGGAGAAGAGGGGGAAAGAGTGGAAAGAGGGGGAACGAGAGAGCACCGACGACGTACATGCAAGCTGTTCACGCTCGTGAACCGCACGAACTTGAGCGCCACCGGTCGTCCCTCCCGAACGTCCTCCTCGCGCAGCGTCACGACTTGGGCAAACTCTGCGTCCTTGGCGCCTTCCACGTCCCCGAAGCTGATCGCGGGCTTGTTCACGAGCAGCTTGAGCGTCTTGGGTCCGCGTTCGGGTGCGATGGAGGATCGTAGGACGAGCGTGCGGATGCGCACGGCTTGGTTGAACTAGGGGGGAGGGAACGCGTGGCGCGCGGGGAGGGTGAATGGGGGTGTAACTTACGTGGATGCTCAAGAGCAGTTGAGCGTCTGCGCTGCTCTCGAGGTAGACATCGGGCGAGATGTTCAGTTTTTTGGCTGCGAGGATCGATTTGAGGTCATGCGGCATCTCCTCGTTGAGACAGTTTATCTGAGAGATGTCCAAGTGCTCCAAGAGCGAGATCTGTCCAAGAGAGAGTGTCAGCGAGGGTAGCAAGATGGCACAAGGATCGAACGTCGTCTTTAGCTGCGGCCATGGTAGAATTGAATGTTGGATTGTGTACGTTAGGAGGTAATTTACCCCCAGTACAGTTCGTATCCGCCCATTACACCCGCCTCCAACGCAAGAAGCAACGACTCGACAACGACTCGAAATGAAACCCCTTCAAAGAAATAAGTCATCGTATCCACCCTCTGTCGACCCCCCTCCTGCGCTAGACGATTACACACTCATCCTTGGCTTGCTGGCGTGTGGGTCGTCCAACATTAGATCGTTTGTTGCCCATGCGTTTCATCTCTGTCAATCGGTTCATCGCACGTTTGTTCCCTTGCGCTGCGACACTATTAGTCACCCACACAAAACATACCGAGGAGACGCACCTGCTGCTCGCATATACCACCGCTTCGCAAACTCGACATCTTGCTTGATACCAATACCAACCTCTGCATAATATCCCACCGCATACTCGGCCTTGCTCAAACCCTTGTTGGCAGCTTTGCGTGCCCAAAGATATGCCTCCGAGTCGCTCTGTTTGAGGACACCTTCGCTACCTGTTAGATACCATCCGCTCAGTGCGAGCTCTGCCTCTGAATAGCCCTTCTCCGCTGCTTTGGTGTACCACGCTATAGATCTCCTAGGGTCCACGGGGCATGTGAGAATGCCATATTCATAGCACTGTCCGAGTTTGAATT